>JACXSJ010001214.1:0-107767 GCA_014851325.1 Pentalonia nigronervosa | reverse complement strand
ATTTGTGTTTGACATCAGCGGATTTATGCAGATACAACATAAATGCAATGGTAGCAGAGATCCTTCATTTGGACACTAGAGCCGAACAAAAAGTATTGGTCCGATTAATAAAGATAAAAAACATTGAACGATAAAAAAAAATATAACGCGTCAGCCATTTGTACGCGTGAGCAGACAACGACGGGTGTAACAAGTGGTTTGACGCGCCACATAGCTATCATTGGAGGGAGACGAATAAATTCACCACCCGCACACGAACACAGGGGTGCCAACAACTGGCCGACGGAATCTCGGACGCCGATCGGTGGTTCGACGGGTGCCCGATACTCGGGATGTCGGAAATAGGCTAAAGCGATACAATATTAAACGGTCAAGTGGAAAAAACTTACGTCGATGGGACCGGAGTTGTCGTCGACCGAGTCATGAGGTATTTTGAAGAAGAACAGCTTGTTGACGGTTGCAATGGATTTTGGAATGTTGCATTGTTTGTGTATGACGTTTTTGGACTTGTGCACGGACAGCAGACATAATAGAAATGCTATTGCATCGAAACCCTTCATTTGCACACTAGGGTCAAACACAAATTATTGTTCATATTAATTAACGTAAAAAACACGGAAAGGCAAAAAAAATGGTAATCAGTCGGTCATTTGTTTGCGTGGGCAATCAGTGGTGGATTCAACTGGTGGTTGGATGGGATCATTAGGTAGTGGATGAGAGGTTGAAGGAACGCGAAATAACTCATCATTTCCATGATGCACACAAAAACAGTTGTGCCAACTACTGAACTATGTTGTACTCTCCGATCGGATCCCGGGCGTCTAGCTAACCGGTATTGGTGGTATCTGCTACCAGGAAAGATCAAAATAGATACAATATTATGCGTCCGATTAAAATGGACTTACATTACTACAGAAGTAGTTTTATTGACGACTTAGTCATGAATTATTTTTAAGTATAGAACAGCTTTCTGACAATGGCCATGAGTTATTGCTTGCACTACTATTTGTGTTTGACGTTGTCGAATTTGTGTAAGAGGACGCTAGACTCAATAGAATCGCATCGGCAGCAAGGCCTTTTATTTGGACACTAGAGCTGAACAAAAAACATCAGTCACATTAATGAAAGTAAATAACATGGTAATAAAAGAAAGGCAACCGGTAGGACATTAAATTTATAAGCGTGAGCAGTCAGCGGTAATGGCAACAGGTGATTTAACAGGGTCGCCGGTCTACGGGCGAGTAAATGGAGACGAGAAAAACTCGCTGTACAGACACATATGTGGAGGTTCTAACAACTCACCCTCGTGATACCCGGAATAAATGAGATTATACAGTCAAATAAAATGAACTTACGTTGTTGGGATTGGTGTTATCGATGGTCGAGGTATTTTGAGATAAAACAACTTGTCAACGATGGCCATTGGTTCCGGGATCCGTTACCATTTGTATTTGATATCGCCGGACTTGTAAACGGATGTCTGCAGACACAACAAATGAACCAACAACTAACTGATATGGTATCACTGTGTCAGTTTACGGGATCCCTGGCGTCCAGTCGGTGGTTTGAAATTTCGAATGTATCACGGAAAGTCAGGTGCTTAGGAACTGACAAAATGACGCCGTTTCGAAGTCCCGTCGTTACTTATTATCTGTAAGAGATATTTGAACTATAAATCATGTGTTGCTATTGCTATAACAATAATATGTTAAATCGTGTTAATGCGCGGCAAAAGCATTAAAAATCAATTATTAAATTTTCTATATGTTTTAAATTTATCAACTTATATTTAGTGATGTTTAACAGTTGCATTTAATTAAAAATTAATAAACATTCTGTAGTGTTTTAGCTTATAATTAAGTTTCATAGAACACTAAAAAATATATATATCGGTCTTGCCATTTGACAGCAGTGTGGTTTTCAATCAGAAACCGGATTTGAAGGTAGAACATAAGGTCTCCTATAAAATGTATTTTGATAACCCTCGTCGTCTTTACCTTAGACGACGGCCATCGTAATAGTGATAGAGCAGTCTAGTGCTAGTAGTGGGGGGGGGAAGATTTACAATAATATTGAGGATTTTACATCTACGCCCAACAAGCCCTTATTTAGAAGAGCCCCGGTTGGCAATTCCTCCCCCCCCCCCCCAGAGGTATTTCGGGGCAGTAAATTTTTATGACTTTCTTTTTTATGTTCAACCAACTTGTAATATTTATAATTATATTATTTTTCTCCTAAATATATATATATATATATATATATATATATTGTATTGTCAATTTATAATTGGAAATTAAACTACGGTTTATTATGGGAATTCTTTCAAATTATGTTATTACACGAATGCTGAACGATATGTTATACTGTTATTATATTATGATTATTAATAATTAATGAAAAATAAATGAATATATTTATATATTTTACTTATTATTACACTGGACATCCATCTCCCTTTTGTTCCCAAAGGGGGAGGAGGGCGGCATTTTATAAGTGGCCCGGGGCGCCTAAATTTTAAATACGACCCTGATGTTCATGTACTCAATTTTAAATAATATTACTAATAAGTAACAATAGTTCATTAGAAAGAAAAACAAGAAATAATATTTATATATTGAATTATTTGAATAAGTCTATACTGTTCTATAAAATTAAATAATTCTATTCTACATAGGTATAAACAAAATTCCAACTGATAACTGGTAACAATGAATAACACAATTAAATAAAAAACAAATAACACTATTTATTAGAATAATATTTTGTGTATTATTATCTTATGCACTTCTATGTTTGTCTAACAAACAGGTCATAAGATAAATAAATTATTGATATAAAAAAGGTACATTTATACAAATTTAAATGAATCATTTTAAAACATCTAAGTGGTAAGTAATTTTAAAACAATCACAATATAATAATATATTTTACGTTTTCTCAACGACGTAATATAACCATAGACATATAAACATGTATAAACGTAGTGACAAGCAGACATTATAAGGCATACTTATTTAGGTTCAATGATCGCTGGAAGGTCTATGATAACTTAATAGAAAGTGTACAACAATGTAAACATCAAAATAATAATTAACCTGGAACCAAAGCATTTTTATTTTCAAATATACATTTTATATAATATGCTTACAGCAATACATACACTGATACTTAATATTATTAATAATAATAATAATAATAATAATATTTCTTGTATTATAAATTTATAAGTTTTAAATTAAGGGAAACATGATTTTTACGCAATACTAGTTATTTACAAAATCGATTTATTTTTTTGGTATTACTCAAAAACTATACTCTGTTAAGACTTTAAATTTTCTTCAAAAGTTTATAGAACAATTTTTCATATATGATAAATATTTTGATTCTTATTGAACTAATAATGCATAATTAATAGGCATAACAAATATTTGATTTTTTTTTTTAGTTGTATTTTTTATAAGAGAATTTTAAGAAACTGAAATGTGATGACAGACACAACAAAAAAACACACACCATAGTAAAATCAATATATTTTTCGTTCGCTCTGCTCAGAATCTAAAAATAGTAATGGAGACTGACCATTTTTGCTCAGAATTATTTTTCGTATGGAATGATTTTATATCATTAAATTCAAATTTAACACATTCATTATAGTGACCCTTTCGACACCTACTGTACAGCAAAACGATACTCACTTGCCCACTTTTTTATTTTTAAATTCGAGTATAAATAGTCAAATAACAATAAAATATGTTAGTCATTTTATGTCAAATCTTCAAAATTACAATAAGTGATGTGGTAAGTGATTTTACTCTAAGATTGCTTAAAAACCGTAAAAAATGATTTTACGTGAATGCGTTTTCTGTGTATCGCGCGCGGGTTTAAATGAGAAAATACATCTTAAAATTCTGTTCCTTGTAGAGCTTAAGGGATTTTCGAAAGTGGTATGACAGATTTTTACTACAAATCTATAATCCTCCTCACTACAACAAATTCCTAAGTATGCCATTGGTGTCCGTTACCCGTAATATTTTACAGTGATATGCCATGAACTAAAATATCTAATTAGTTTTTCAAATCTAGTGCCAAAAACTTATTTCATTTTGCTGATTTTTTTGTCGATGTTAATACTGTAACATCATAGAACATTATCGTATTAATACGGTTGGTAGTGTAATACGATAGTTTTTTTCGGGTGGCATTTTGTTGAATTACGATGATGGTGTTTTGTCAAATGACCTTTTGTCGTTGTCGCGTAGCTTTATGTCGTATGGGTATTTTGTCGTGTGATTTTATGGTGTACTTCACTTCGTTTTATGTATCTCGTTAAGTTCGTCACGTTGGCTACGCCGATCCGGCTTCTGTTATCAGAATAAACCATAAAGTTTGTTTACGTTTCATTGTTGTTAAAAGTCGACAAATTTAAAATATCACTATTTACTATTTGTACCATTTACTTATTGCCCATTTATAAAATATTATGTAATACCTTTTGTAGTAGTTTTTAAATTTAAAACTGTCTCAATAATTCCACTGACCACTGCTACATTGACTAATGACTATTGTGTCAATACTCGTTAGTAGAGGCTGGTGAGTTAATCATTGCAACAATTATGGGTATTCTTTATAGGTATATATTGTTTAATTATTATTGTAAAAAATAATAAAAATAAATAAATGGATTTGTACGTTTTAGGCAGAATGTAGTTAAGTACATCTTGATGTTTGTGTTGTAGGTCGACAGCTAATTAATTTGTGTTACGCATGTGCCTTAACATTAACATTGTGATTTGGTTCATTAGAAGATTGTAGTTCAATGGATTACGAGTTCAAAATTAAGACGGGAAATGAAAGAGCTAAAGTGGAAGAACTGTTCGACTACGAAGGATGTAAAGTTGGAAGAGGTACCTATGGTCATGTCTATAAGGCCAGAAGAAAAGATGGGTATGTAACATATTATGTAAATGTTAGATAAATAATAATATGATTAGAACATAATTTCACAATTATGAAAGGTTTAATTATCACAGAACCTTGATAAATATTGTTTTGATTATTAATATTAAATACTTAACTAAATATTAAATATATCTACTTGGTAGATACATGATTTGGTTTTTATTTGTTTATTTTTTTTAAACCATTAGATATTGATATTAATTTATAGATTATAACTTTCAACGTATTAGTTTATTATTTTAATATTTTGCGATTTAAGTACCTAACTTATCACTGCAATTGGTATAAATTGTAATTTATATATTTAGAGTCATCTATTGTCTAGTCTTAAAAATAAATAGCAATTCAATAATTGATTGTTCATTTTAAAATATTAAAGCATAATTGTATAATATGTGAACTTAAGTTTTATAATATTAAGTAAATAAATAAAATTAGATAATAGATTGACAGTCTGCATAACAGAAGCTAATATATTGTATTTTGTAATTCTAAAGTTGCTTGTTATGTTTTTATTCAGATTATTATAAAAAGTTATTGAATATGCTAACTTTTTTAGGGACAACAGTAAAGACTTTGCTTTGAAGCAAATCGAAGGCACTGGATTATCAATGTCAGCATGCCGAGAAATTGCTGTTTGTATTTAAATTTTGTTTACTGATTTGTTGTAACTTACATAAATAATCCAATGTATTTTTTTATTATAGTTGCTACGTGAATTGAAGCATCCAAATGTGATAAATTTAATTAGAGTATTCTTGTCACACAATGATAGAAAAGTTTGGCTACTCTTTGATTATGCTGAACATGATCTTTGGGTAAGAATTGTTATAATTATAAAATAGTATGAAAAGATTTAAAAATAGTAGTTATAATTTATTACTATAATTTTCCTTATGTATATTTTTTATAATTGGTATAGAAATTAATTTGTGTTTAAATCTTTATTGTTTATTATTATATAGGCATCATAAGTGGTTAATAAAAAGTAGTGGTTGACAAATAATTAATATAAAATATATAATTTATATACCTGAATATCATTTACAAAGCGTCTGATATATTTTGTTATAATTCATAAACATAAATTTGCATTCTGTTAGGCACTTAGCAACATAGATGCATTTTAAACTAAATGAATTATAATTAGAAAAAACTGAATAAAAATGAGTAATATGGTTAGTTTATAAACTAGCGCTATTGAATAACAAAGTGAACAGGAGCATACCGAGTGGGTATTCCAAAAAGTATATCATTCCAAAAAGCATTAAAAAACAATAAATATAGCTTGAGGCTCAAATTTAAAATTTTTAGAGGCCCTGAGTAGATATGGCCATCTGCCCTGCCAGTCCACCCCTGAAAGTCAATCAAACAATATTTTTATTTTATAAAGATATTATTATTAATTTAAAATATATATATATTACAAATGTAAGTATATTATTTATTCAAATATTATATATTTTGTCCCATGAGAAATCATACCCCACAAAAACAAAAACTAGTGGGCTCTACGCATTCCCCGCAAAATTTTTGACAATTGGAGTGTGATTGTAGTGATGGCTATCAATGTCATCTGTGAAATTTATATGCAGAAGGGGATACAATAGACTTCATTCTTCATGCATAGATTTGGCATGATATCTCATGGGATAGATTATAGTAAATCTATTATTGCAAAACAAAACATAGTATATCTATGTATAACATGTTTGTGTATAAAAATTTTTTTTAAAGATAATTAATTATAAATCAATGAATAGCATTTATAAAATATTATACATTCACAGATATTGACATTATTCAATATAAACATATTATAATGTTACATTTTATATATAGCATTATTGGAAAAAACATGTTTTACAGATATTACCTTATAAATGATTAAATTATCTACATGTATTAAATTTATCAACTTGTATTAACTTAAATTCAGTAATTTTTAACAGTTGTAAATTAAAAGTTAATAAACATTCTATTGTGTTTTAGCATATAATTAAGTTTCATAGAGCAGCAAAAGCAAATAAAAAACCAGTAATGGTTCCCAAAGGAATGGTAAAATCTTTACTGTTTCAAATCCTTGATGGAATACATTATTTACATTCAAATTGGGTTTTACATAGAGATTTGGTAAATATATTTTTAACTTTTCTTAGAACTTAATAATAATTGTTTCAATTTTTAGAAACCAGCCAATATTTTAGTAATGGGTGAAGGCCCCGAAAGAGGACGTGTAAAAATAGCTGACATGGGGTTTGCTCGACTTTTTAATGCCCCATTAAAACCACTTGCTGATCTCGATCCAGTTGTAGTTACTTTTTGGTATCGTGCTCCTGAGCTTCTATTAGGTGCAAGACATTACACCAAAGCTATTGGTATTTATATTTTTATTAAAATTAAATCACACATATAAATATATTACTTTGAATTAACATTATATTTTTGTGTAAATTCCTTATTTTATTATTATGAGTTCTAATATTTTTTTGCTAGTTTTAATAATTATTTTTATTTTCACGTTCTGAAGCAGAATATTTTTATAAAAATATTGACAATATCGATATTAACTATATAAAACAAATAAATGAATAGTTACTATTTTCAAGATAATGTTATATTAACTAAGTATAGTTATTCAAATAAATAATTTATTAACACAAAAATACATTCTCTATTAATCAGTGTATTACTATTACTTATTATTAGTAATAATTTTATATGTTAAATAATTTAGATATTTGGGCAATTGGCTGTATATTTGCTGAATTATTAACATCTGAGCCCATTTTTCATTGTCGCCAAGAAGATATCAAAACAAGTAATCCTTACCACCATGATCAATTAGATAGGTAAGCTAAAACTTTATTATATATATTTTTATAGTAAAGTTCATTGATTGGAAAGAATGCATTCATGTAAACACATTTATTTTGTGAGTCATGCAAATTATGAGAACATTTTCAATTTTAAAGAAATTAACTTGAATGTTAACTAAGTTCTTATTTTTAATGAACATGAACATATGTGGTTCATTCATTGCCTAATTAATTTTCATTGATAAATTTATAACTTATAATTGATATTTTATACTAAAATAAACATTGGAGTAGAAAATTTTATCCTATACATTCTCTGTATTTTTTATCAATGAAATAATTTTAATATTTCCTAGGATGGATTTACATATTTTCATTAATTTGCATTTTCTAGAATGTTATATGACATTGAGCACTGAACAGTATTTGATTAAAATAATAAAGTATATAATTTTAGAAAATTTTTAATAGTGTTTTAATTATTAGCCATGTCTATATCGTAAAGTTTTATGCTATTAATACATTAGCAGTATATTCAATCTACAAATATTATATCATTTAAATGTAGTATACCTATGCTGTGTCTTAGAATTTTTAATGTAATGGGCTTTCCTCAAGAGAAAGATTGGGAAGATATAAAGAAGATGCCAGAACATACAACTTTAATGAAAGATTTCAAACGATCAAAGTAAATATTATATAAGTTATTAATTTAAAATAAAATATTGTAATATTTAAATATAACAAGGTACACATTATATTAATTATTTAATTAATTATTTTAAACTATTTCAGCTATTCAAATTGTTCTCTGGTGAAATATATGGACCGGCATAAAATAAAACCGGATAGCAAAGCATTTCATTTGGTAAGTACAGATAATACATTATAAACTTGATCATTACTAAATAAAATAATGTTTCTATATTGAATTTTTAGTTACAAAAATTATTACTGATGGATCCAAACAAAAGAATTACTTCAGAACAAGCTAAACAAGATTCATATTTTCAAGAAGATCCTACGCCCACCTCTGAGTATTTAATTATTTATTTATATTAAAATTAATTAAAAATATATTCTACTTATGCTTTTTTTTCTTAGTGTTTTTGCTGGATGCCCAATACCATATCCTAAAAGAGAGTTTTTAACTGATGATGATCAAGACGACAAAGACAAACGACAGCAAGCTACAAATGTATGTTTTTTTTTGATGATTAGTAGTGCATTTTTATTTAATATTTTTTGTAACAAACCATAGTTACAATAAGTATTTAAGAAGTATTTTAATAATTGTTATTTTCCGTTTTAAAAATAATACAATTTGTATTATTTGGAAATTAAAGTATAATATATTAGGTAAAATTCAAATAAATATTTAATGAATTTACTCCTCACATATGGCATATCTATAATAACAATAATTCATATTGTAAAACTAAAGTAGAATAAAATGATTAATATTTGGTTATGTTGATATAATATTTAGTAATTTAAACTAGAAATTATTTTCTATGGATAAACTTTTTCATTAGTCGTTGTATTATATAAAAAATGTAGAAACTGCACTTGACTACTATAACTTATAATTCTTAAGAGAATATTTGTTATTATTATATTTGTTAATGATTTACATATTATGTTTAAGTTTAGCATTGATAATCTGCATTAAAAGTAATATTATTCTTAATATTAGAGTAAAGTGATATACTATAAAACGTACTGTTGAAGTCAATATCCAATATTAACTTAAAATATTTTTAAAAAATTACGAGAGAAAATATCAATATTTTTATTTTTAGTATTAAAAATAACAATACTGTATGTATTGATTATATCACATAATTTGACTATCTGATGTATAATATGTAAAATAGTAACAACAAATACAAATGTCACATAGTCTTGAGAGTTATGAGGTGTAATAGTGAAATGGATTGTCACTATCTTACATGCATGTATTTTGTAGTAAAGTAAAACTGCTCTCTGTACTTTACTAATTTTTATTTTATTAAAACATTATAATTGAACTTTTTATTATATAAACAATGTTAGTACAATGTGATCTATGTTTTGTAAGCAGATTTTTTTTATATTTTTACTTTTAATTTTAGTCATTATTTTTTAAAAAATCATACTTGAAAAAAGTTTTTATCTAAAATCAAATTTATATATTATGCCACAACAGTGGTGTAATTCACTCATTTCAGAGTTAAAAATATACATTCTGGTGTAGATGTTGGCACTGGTAAAGTTCATAGCACTAAGAAAAAAATAAAAATTAAGATAGATATCTTTATTATAAATATCTAGTGTCTTTGATCCAGTATTTGATATATTTTTTGTATCTTAGCTTGCCACAGTTTTAATTCAATCAAAAAATTATTAGACACCACGTGAGAATACAATTTAATTAATTCAGTGAATTCATTTTCTTCTTTTTTAGTATGCTTATGTTTAGAAAATAAGCATTTAAATCCTTTAGAAAGGTTAAGTTAAATCAATTATTTAATTAATTAAAAGTTGACTAAATTTCATAAGAAAATGCAAAGAAATTCCAAATTTTTGTACCACAATAATATACAATGTATTTCAATATACTTGTGCAATTGTGATTAGTGTTTACAAAGTAATATTATCTTAGTTATGTATAGCTAGCATACAGTATTCAAGTTTTTTTGTTATTTCTATAAAATATACTATGGTACTTATAAATAATAATGTTTACAGATAAATACATACACAAATGTGGTTTTTAAAGTTTTAAAAATTTAAATAAAAAGTCTTGGGAGAATATGGCATTCAAATCTCTCTCATCCCTTAATTATGCCACTATATCAAAAAATAATATTTTTAATAATGTATTTACAATAAGTGAAGTACGAAGAGCAGTTAAAATTACTATATTTAGACCAAAAATGCGTCCTCTAATCATAGTATTTGGTTTACTTTGTGTTGCAGCTTTATGTTACATTTGTGAGAGCAAAACATTATTATAATAGTGTGATTTTCTATTAATGCATGACTATTAATTTTAAAGACAATAAAATATTTAAAAAAAATTAGTTTATATTATTAAAAGTATCAAATAACTTTTTTGAGGTGCCTTTGTTATATTATTCTAATATATCACCACTACAACTATCAAAATACAACAATATTTTAAGAAAATAATTAAATTGAAATTTGAATGTTATACTTGAGTATTGGCTTAACTTAGATAGCTGTCATTGAATTTTATTTATTCACAAGATGTCTGTTATATATTATTATGTATGATTAAACATTTTTCAATTTCATGGTTTTTTAAATGAATAAATTTGCTCTTTAATTTTTCTATTGCTTTATAAACTATACTTCTTTTAACAAATAAATATTTATAAATCATCTAATTAATATATATTAACTGCATGCTCTTCAATAATTTTATGACTTAAATATTATTTTGCTAGATTTTTGCATATGATCGTGGACGTTACTTAATCGATAGTTCTAACACTCGCATTAATAATAAGAACAATAGTATCATACCTAGATTTGACAGTATTACCCAGGACCATCGTAATAGCTTAACCAACAACGCTTATGTTAATAGTTTGCACAATTGGCATGGCTTATGTCATACAACGCTAGAGGTAATTCACATTCAGAATTAAGTTTTTAATATTGATGGGTATTAAAATTGTTATATTTATTATATGTAAATACTGTATTCATTAAATTTACAATGTCTTTAGATTTATGCTTAAACAGTTATTTTTGGTATTATTGATGTGTAAATTTATTGATTGTTTTTTTTTTAATTTATAAATATGCTGTGATAATTATTTATTTATTTTTTAAATATTCTTCTAGTTGTGATGGATCATATTTTTGATTTTCATAAAAAAAAAAATTATATAAGTAGTAGGTAGATACATTTTCAATAGTTAACTATTTATTTTTAAAAAATTAAAATATAGTATAATAATATGCTATTAAATATATATATATAATATTAAACAACATTTTTCTTATTTTTATATTAAATGTTAGTAATTTATAAGCAATTTTATTTTAAATATATAATAAGATAATTTTAATGATTTTAAACTTTTGGGATCCTACACATTTAAGTTTCTTATCAATGATTAAAAATACTCAAGTGTATAAAAAGTGTCAGGGAGCTGTTTTTTTTTGAAAAATATTTAGCTATGTTTTTAAGTGTAAACGTTCAATTTATTACATAATTTGACCATATTATTAAATGTTTATGATTAGGGTGCACATTCTGATCAGTCAGGCAGTCATCATAGTCATCAGCAACAACATGCTGCTAACCAAAAACGTATGCGCATGAATGGGCTTGGCCAACATCCAAGTGTCAATCCAGGAACGGTGATGCCACCTACTGTTCAGCAGCAGCAGCAGCAGCAGCAGCAACAGCAGCAGCAGCAGCAGCAGCAGCAGCAACAGCAACAGCAACAACAACAGCAGCAACAGCAGCAGCAGCAGCAACAACAACAACAACAACAACAAGTGCAACAAGTGCAACAACAACAACAACAAGTGCAGCAACAACAATCCCAGCATTCACAACAGCAGCAACAACAACCACAACATCCACAACAGCAGCAACAACAACAACCACAACATCCACAACAGCAACAACAACAACCACAACATCCACAACAGCAGCAGCAACAGCCACAACATTCACAACAGCAGCAGCAACAACCACCACACCCACAACAACAGCAACAACAACCACAACAACAGCACCAACAAGACTTCCATCACGTGCCTCAACACCAACAAATGATGTACTCTCAAGTCAATCCCAATGGTCCTGGTCCAAATTATTCACAAAGGTTTTGAATTAATTGAAATAATTGTTTGCCTTATTTTATTGATGAATTATATTATTTACAAATTTTTATCAATTGCAAAAAAACCAAATTAAACAGCATACCAAACTACATCATGGCTAAGGAATTTATTTGAACCATTAGGTAAAAAAATTAAAAATGTACATCTTTTAAAGTTCAGATTATACCATGTTATTCTTCTTATATATAATTAACTAATATTTGAATTTACATGTGTTATGTGCATATCAATGAATAATTTTACTATTAAATCACAGATATTAATTGTGCTTTTTAGCCTCAAATGTATTTAAAACTATTGTTAAAATGAATTATTAATTAATATATTTATTATATATATATATATTATATGTACATATAATATATTGTATGATAAAATGTACACTGTGGTTTTTTTTGGTTTGGTTAATATTAATAATCCATCTGTAAACCACTATATCTTTTTCAGATTCTCTCCAATTCAACTTTTTATTTAAATCACTTAAAAAAACTATTTATTCATCACTTTTGTCAAAAATCAAATTAGTATTGCATATTAATAATGTGTACTTGGTTTGTATTGTTTTTGCACTAAATTTCTAAGTTACATTAATTATATACCGAAAATACGTAATTCTATATACTGAATTTTAGTGGGTTACTAGAATAATATCAAATATACAATCATTGAAATATGATATGATCTACTATATATTAGTTAATTATACATTTTTAGATAGTAGAACTACTAAAATATTAGTTGATGTTTAATGAGTGCCAGGTTCTCAGTAAATAATACTGACTAACACCCATCCTTAGTTATATTAGTTATATGGTAACGGATATAGGTTGAATTTGTTCCACTGGGTACATATTTTGTGGAACCTGGTACGAGTATCAAAGACATATGAATATTATATGTTTATTAATCATAATCATTTAAAACAGATGTTTAGTTATTTGATGACAAAATAGTAGTTTTAATAATATTGTGGTGTAACATAATTGCAATGTAAATTTATTGTATTTCAATTATAAAATATTATAGTAACACGGCGTTTTGGATAGGCATTTTAGGTACATCACTGTCGTGCGTTCAGATAACATGGTTTGTTATATTTTTATTAATATTAATAATTATTATAAACATATAAGCCAGATGAAATATATATATATATCCTTTTTTTGTGTCAACAACTTTTAAGTGACAGAGACTGAAACAAGCAATATAGTTTCTATATGTTTTATGACAAAATCGTTTTATTTATTTTACTTAAATGATAAATTATTTGTATTCATACGATTATAAATGTATAGTCGTACAGATTGATATATATGTACACTGGGTGATTATTTAAACATGTTTACCTCCTCATCTTTTTCCTTTAATAATGAATTTGTTCAAAATCTGATTCGTGGAATTTTTAAATATGCTATTTATAAAAAAGACCATATTTTTAAATTGTTGTACTATAATAAGGAGGGGTGTTCTGCGGATATTATACACGATTTTTGCTATCCACCAAATAATTTACAGTAAAAAAGTGGGGTTCTCATTTGAAAAATAGAAGTTTATAAGTATACACGACATTCCTCGAAAACTCCTCCCAAAAAAATCTCGAGAATTTGAAATTAGATTCTTTATTTAAATATAAATTTAGGAATTCCAAAAACCATAATTTGTATAAATTCATAATTAAATAAAAAAATGGCAGTGAACACGCTTGGCGAATCACTCAGTGTATATATTTAATATATATGTATAGATGCATTTTGGCAAATACTGATGGAACAACAACGGACGAGTTTTCCAGAAACGCGCGTTTAATTTTACAGACAGGTACTTAGTCTTGTCGTTGGCGAGTGTCAAATGACAAATATACGTTTTTACTAAATATTTAGTAAACTATCCACTATATATAGGCATCTACTTAAAATATATATTATTGTTATTCGTGGTTTCTAGTCTTTGAACTTATACTTTGGCGTTATCTAATCTTATATTGTAATATGCTATAATATTAAAGTTAAAAAATTGTAAAGTTTTGGCAGTGTTTGGCCGGTGCAGACACAAATGACGAAGATATGTTTGGCCGATGTATTTTTATTATAGATTATTAGCATTCCTACCACCATCGTACGATGAAAGACAGGAAATAGAACCGGACGGCAAAGACAGTGGCGGCGACCACGGCGACAGTTAAATTGTTGAGATACGGTGGATACCATAATGGCGGTATTTACCATCATTATTATTATTATTATCATCCGAATGATAAAAATGATGTATGTATATATTATGAACGTTTTATTCGACGAAATTAGACGATTGACCACTTCGTGTAATGCATCCTCGCGCGACGATTGGACGCTCCGCCCCCCACGCCTGACAGACGCCTCGGGGTCGTCTGGTCTAAAATGAATGCCTGGCTGGAAAAGGGGGTCAAACCAGCCACAAACGTCCTTGAGTCAATTGATCGAATCCCTTTTTTCCTCACCTTAGCGACGGTGCTTTTTTTCTACCCTCACCACACCCACACCCCCTTTCCACCACTTCCCTCGCCGCGACCGTTATGCCGCTCTTTCGCTCTTGCTCTTTTTCACCTCGCCATGCGGCGCACACGTAAAGGACTGCAATGTATACAAATAGCCCGTTATTAATTTATGATATATTATTATTATTACCACCAACAGCTGGGCAATATTGCTTTAGTAATGCATCAGGAATATAAGCAAGGGAGGATATCTGGTAAAACAAGGCGGGTGACGGATGTGGTGGTAAGGGGAGAGCGGCTTACATTTTAAAATAGGTATCCGGTTACGAAATGTTTTGAATTTTTTCTCGTTTCGCTAGAAAAATATTATGATTTCATACCAGACAATAATATTCCAAAAATACTTTGATTTTTTTAACATCTGTATTTTATCGTTTCATAATATCGTTAATGGATTATCCTACTTTTAAAATAGGTAATAGCTGGCGACTGCCGTTCACGGAAACCGAGGAATGTTTTTTCAACTAATATATTTATCGGTTTTACGCGGCTTTATCTCAAATAGTACTTTATGGACTATTTATATTTTATTACTATAATTAATATCATAATATTTTCGTATTCGAATAGGAGGTATAATTATTCAGAATTATACAATTTATAATATGTAGACACGTGTAGTAGATATATAGTCTAGATGTAGTCGAAATCACATTCGATTATTGTAATTATTTAGTACCTAGCTTATTATATATCATACGGTCACAGTAGGTTTCATGTGGTTTTATGATCGCCATTAAACTACTTTCATGCCATTATATTAATCGACAATATATTCTGCAGTGTATGATGTATATAGATATGATATCGTTATCGTATGTTATACATAACTTGACGTTTTTTTTACTGTACCGCGGAATAGCAAAATATTAAGAAATAACGTGTAATAATGTTTATCTTTCAAATTTTACCGATAGCGGCTAGTACATCATCTGCAGCAGTGGCGAGTTGGGTCCCAGGTCGGCTTAATACACGTGCAATCGGTGCGTCCGCATACCGGGCGGTGATTTTGAGTGGATAATTTGAGGAGTGGCATTTTAACCACAGATATGGACATATTGTAGTACCACACCTGGCGGTAAAATATCTAAAGCCGGCCATTATAATAATGTTATTCGTGATATTGTATCCAATAGTGAGATTATATATTATCCGGATGACCAATTAATTATTATTATTAATTCATCAGATGCTCGTCTCGTCTTATCGGCTTATCTCGAAAAGCTTCTAAGGGCCCTGAGTTCTTAAAACGTAATATTTAATAATACGTTATAATATATTATACAGTTAACATTTGGAAATGAAATCGCAGTCCCGAGCCGAAAAGCACATTTCTACCCCAAGACCGACATTCGTAAGTAAGTATAATTATATATTTTATTTCGCGTATAAACCGTCATATTTTTAAAATTATTACCCATCTACTTGTATAGACGGCCAGGCAGACGTTATAATAATACTCGACACGATATGCAAGCATGGTAAATTCAATTAGGTATTGTGTACAACTACCGTAAAGGCGATGTGTGTGAGCAACAATATATTAATAATATTATAATGACCACTGATACAATACGAATATTGTTTGCTTACGTAATTATTATCGTCTGTCGACCTGCCATGTATCTATATATATATAATATTTGATAATATTGTGTATGAGTTGTATTATATAATTATAATAATGTTGTTTGAACGATAATTTAATATAATTGTGCAAATGTGTATAAATGGATCATAATATTGACGCATATCGATATAATCTTAACGCGAGGCTCGACGTAATAATATGGTACATACAGTAGAATACATCGACTCGGTGAATACTGCAATGATTCCTAGCAAGTCCAAAAAGTAAATTTTTCAGGAGATATAAAAATTGTGTTCATAATACAAATGTTCAATTATTTTACGTATCTAGCTATTTTAAAATATTATACTTTATATCGATTTTACGGTAAATACATTAATTAATAGTTATACTTACGTGTTTGATTTTACGGAGATATGAGACATTTAAATATTTTAAAAGAAAAAAAAATTGATAATGGATTTACGCTTTTACATGTATAATCTTTTTGGAAATTCAAATATTTACAAGGTGTTTACAGCAAAATATAGGTTATTTTTTTCTGAAAAAAATTGATGTATACTTAAGTCTCATTTACGATTTTGTCGGACTTACGAGATATTGCAGTATCACCGACGATATGTTGTGCGGCAAAGGGCGATAAGCGAACAATTTCAGTCGCAGGCGACGTTTGCGGCAAGATCGGCATGCGAAGGGTCCAAAACGAAATAGCTGAAATTGCTCACTTCCGATCGAGTCACACATGCTTTTTTTTTTGTCACGCCTCTGTTTCATTTAGAACAGCACGGGAGTAACTCACCCACCGGCATATATATATTTTAATTTGATTTGGACAATAACCTTATACTGACAGGTGGCATAGTGGGCATTTCCACTTGAATTAATTTTTGCCGAAAATGTCATTCAGTGTAAATATAATAATATACTTTAAAAGTTTCAAGCACAAATAAAAAATATTTTTAAATTACAACGAAATAACAAACTACCATCGTTATTTTTTATTTAAATATCTAATTTCGTTCAAATTTGAATTTAAAATGTTTAAAAAACTACCATGTTGATATATTTTTTTGATTTATTAGTTACATTATAAACAACATACGAAAGACCTTGTTTTAAATTTTCAATTCTTAGTTAGAAAAACTAAACATTTCATATATTTTTAATTACAAAATATTTTGCAAAATTCAACATTTTGGTCAAAATTTGAACTATAAATGTTATTAATAAAAAAATTGTGAATATGTATTTTTAATATTTTTGAAATACTATTATAACAATTTATGAGGTACTTTGTATTAATTTTTCATAACAAAAATTTTTTTATTGATATATTTATAGAAAATATTTTTAAAAATATGGTGTATAAAAAATGATAAGATTAACATTCTGTGAAAAATTCAAATGTTTACGGTCATTCGTTTCTGAAACACAATAAAATAAGAAAACCGTTCCCTGAGAAATCGGTAGTTTACAGGGTTATATTTTATGTTTTATTTTTAAACACTTAAAAAAAATTAGTTTTACTTTTTAAAATTTTTTTTTTGTAAAAGCTAGAAAAACTTTTTGGAAATTTTGTGTTGAGTTTTTAAATCTGATGTAAACAGAAAAATTTCTACAAATTTCTAAATTAAAATACATTTCAAATGTTCATGATTTTTACGTATTTTGTTAAAATTCATACTTTGACGTTTATAAAACTATTGTAGACTTATGATCATTTTTTTTTTAATTTTCACTTACAACCAGTTATAAAGAATTTTGTATTAAATTTTTAAGTCTTTTGACCGATCAAAAATTTTTTTATCGACAATAATAAAAGATAAATAAAAATATACCAACAATTTTTTATGCCTATAAATAGCTTAAAAAAGTTAAAATTTATTAAAAATTGTATGGTGTATAGGAAATGCTTGTATAGACATTTGGTGAAAATTTCATGTATCTACAGTCATTTTTAGTTACACTAAAAAAACAAAATTGATTTTGTCAAAAACTAATTTTGCGTAAAGATGTCAGTATTTTCTTAATTTTTTTTTTTGTTATTCAAAAATCACCTCTTAAAAGTATCAACTATATTCACATTCTCACCAAGAAAGGTACGGATGAGAAGATCGAAGCATTATTTCGACTACTTATCATGTATACAGACAGAAAAATAGAACCACACATCATTGGAAAATCAATAAATTCTTCGCTCCGCTCAGAATCTAAAAAGTGGGTCGATACCCCTCTGTTTTGAATTAGATGTCGTGTGGGTCATTTTGTTATGGATGTGTTAAGTTTGAATTCGATGATATAAAATCGGAAGAAAGTAAACCCTGGAGCCGCGGTATCCTACCTACCTGATACCTAAATCCTATCGACTATCACTTACTTCATTAAAATATTGTTATTTAAATGGGTATATAACTGTTGGCGGTGATCACTGAATTTTCGTTTATTATCGAACCTGATATTGATAATAACTTTTGGGTTTCATCAGATTAAACTGCAGTGATGGTGACCGAGTATAAGGTCTATGGATTTATCATATTATATTGATATCTTCTATGTAAACTCTATTTATCGCCTAGTACTTATATAAAATGTAAACGGATATTTTGTTACGTTCAGGTTATATTCATAAAATATCTAAATATTTATTCGGGTCGAAGAAGAGATGGAGAAATAAACTATTTCATCAGTGGCGGCGTACTGCATGTCTGCCACTCTATATATGACGCAGCTAGGTTTTAACAGAGTCGATGTTTACGTAAGATTGTTTTCATATTCTTTTGGGGCTAAAATTTACTTTAATGTCTTAAGATAAATATTTGTTGCCACGGACAATCTGCTAACCGAGTGACATAAACACATATTTTATTCCCAAGCGTACAATGTATATTAAATACGCGAACCCGAAAACTAACGTCGTTTTCGTTTCACCACGCCCAGGTCGTAGAATAATAATATATTTATATATACCTTTATAAATAACGGTTATCGGCTGTCAATGGTTTAATTTACATGATTGTAGTCCGTATGTGTACATTTAACAAGTAACTTTTCGCAATGATAAATAATTGTTGATTATATATAGACTTTCATTTGTTGCTTTATCTAATGCTTCATTGTTCTATTGTTTCGTATAAATAATATGAGTTTAAAATACATTTTTATTTCTATTTATTAGTATATTAGTAAATAATCTAAGCAGAAAATAATTATCAATATCAGGTTCAATAATAAATGATAATTCAGTGATCACCGTCAACGGTTATATACCCATTTAAATAACAATCGTTTAATGAAGTAAGCAATAGTCGAGGTAGTATGATACCGCGGCTCCAGGGTTAAATTTCTTCTGATTTTATATCATTGAATTCAAATTTAACACATCCATAACAGAGTGACCCACACGACACCTAATTCAAAGTAGAGCGGAGCGAAGAAGGTATTGATTTTACAATGATGTGTGATTTTTTTTTTTTGTTTGTATATACAATAAATAGTCGAAATAATATTTATTTATTCGTTTATATAAACATTTTCAATAAATGTTGACTTTTTTGAGCTATAAAAAGCCTATAAAGCAGGGGTGTCCAACCCACGGTAAATTTTTATGCGGCCCTCACTTCAATTTAAAAACTATGAATTAATTGTATATAATATATTAATATTACGAGAACAAATTTATTTTAAGAATATAAAATTCAAGATTTTCGTAAGAATAATCAACTCTTTGCTATTTTCGCAACACCATTTTCGGTTGATATTACAGCTGTGGAAACTAAATTTCAAATGGAATGCATTGAGTTGCAATCAGATATTCAATTTAAAGAAAAATTTAATCAGTCTTCTTTATTAGATTTTTATAAATTATATCTACCCAAAGAAACATATCCAGTCCTTCATGACCATGCCTTATTCATGTTCTCGCTTTTCGGCAGTACCTACATTTGTGAACAATTGTTTTCAAGAATGAAAAACACAAAGAGTAAGAATTGGTCCACTATATCAGACAAGCACCTTGAAAGTTGTTTAAGGATTGCCACAACTTCAATCGATCCAGATATTGATTCATTATTTTCACAAAAAAAGCAATTTCAAATTTCACATTAAATAACTTTTTTAAACTAAAACTTTTTTTTATTATAAATAAATATATTTTTCTGTGTACTTATAATTAAATATTACTACTTGTAAAAATATTTTTGCTTATTATTCGCTATTGTAAAATTATAAAAAAATGTATTGCTGTATATAAAATATAATTTAATCATTAAATTTGAATGTATTATTATTAAAAAAAAGTATGTGGCCCACAACAACTTCTACCTATATGATGTGGCCCAATCTTCACAAAAGGTTGGATACCCCTGCCTTAAAGCCTATAAAGGCATAAAAATTCTTAGGTATAATTTTTTTTTTCGTTATTATTGTCGATAATTGATTCAAATTATCATTGATTGATCAAAAGACTAGACCATTTAATACAAGGTTCTTCATAACTGGTTGTAAGTGAAAATTAAGAAAAAAATAATGAGCGTAAGTCTACAATATATTTTATAAGCGTCTAAAGTTAAAACTTCAACAAAATACGTAAAAAAGTACAAAAATGTACAACTTATTATAATGTAGAAATTCATAAAAAAATGTTCTGTTTAAATCTAAGATTTGAAAATTTGACACGAGATTTCCCATACGTGTTTTTAACTTTTACAAAAAATTTAGATTTATCGGAAAGTAAAACTAATTTTTTATGAGTTTTGAAAAAAAAAACATTGGATTTTACTCCTTAAACTACCGATTTCTCAGGGAATGATTTTCTTATTTTATTGTGATTCAAAAACTAATAACCGTAGACACTTGAAATTTTTACTAAATGTTGAAATTATAATTTTCTATACACCATAAAGTTTTATAAATATTTTAACACTTTTTAAGCTAATTGTAGGTATACGAAATTTTCGATTTTTTAACAATTGTTATCGATAAATATTGATAAAAAATTTTCATTAGGTTAAAAAGCTTGAAAAATTAATACAAGGTTTTTCATATATTGTTATAATAGAAGTTCAAAAATATTAAAAATTCATAGGTATAATTTTTTTTAAGCATTTTAAATTCAAATTTTGACCAAAATTCATCAAAATCTCGAATTTTTACAAATTATTTTGTAGTTAAAATTGTATAAAATGTTCGATTTTTATAGCTAAGAATTGAAAATTTAAGACAACGTCGTCTCTCGTAAGTATTTAATAGTGTAACTAAAAAAATCAAAAAAATATATTAATATGGTGGTTTTTATAGAAATTTTAAGTTCAAATTTAAATAAAGAATAACTATGTTAGTTATTTTATTGTAATTTAAAAATATTTTTCGTGGGTTCTTGAAACTTTTAAAGTATATTATTATATTTTATATACACAATTACATTTTCAAATGTACCACTTAGATTTTGTGCCTGTAAGATGTAATATAATATTTTTTTGACTTGTGTTTAAAGGTATATTACCGTCGACAATATTTTTATAAATAACTATGACTGATGGGTTGCGAGGAAAACATTGATTATAAATTATTATAACATAATATACCTATTATTAATGTGAAGCCTGTCACGGACAATTGTTTGTGTAATAATAAATTATGAAACAACGAAATTACAAAATAGTAAATGATAATTATTCAAAAATAAAAATATAAAAATATATTTCTATTATAGAATTTTAATTTTGAAAACAAATTCGTAAATATAATATTATTTTAATAAACTTTGAAAAGCAAATATCTAATGTTTATCATTATTATATTTATTAATTAATTTTATTATATACATGATGCATCAATACATCACACATAATTTTATATGAAATATTTGCATAATGGTTGTATCCAATAGTGGGAGCCCTGCAATGTCGGGTAAGGGGGGCACTTGTTCGTGCCCCGTGCTAAAAAGAAGGGAGATTAAACCTCAACTAACCTGCAGTAGTGAAATTAATCCCACAAATCACGTCCTACTTATATCTTATAACTTGTTTACACTATAATAGGTAAGCACCTAATCAGTGATTTAAATTTAAGGTCCTACAATTTTACTTGCCCCTAGCCCTAAACTTTTTTTAGTGCTGGGACCCTGCAAAGAAAAATTACGTACAGTCCAATTTTTAAGCAAGTCCTTATAAAAATGTTTTCACCAGACACCAGGAACAAGCTGACTAGATAAAAAAATTATAAGACCTAAAAAAAAAAACGGAGAGCCATGACCATGGCCAGTCTGACACTGGTGAAGGTCGTTGACAGACAGCAATATATATATATATTCACACGCATACTATACATAATACATAATGTACCTATACTTGCGCATTAATATTATATAGATAATACTTCGGAGAAGTCGAACCTACGCAATCGTATAAATAATAAAGCACACATCGCGTACACATTCCCCAAATGCGTGTACATATATATGATATTATATTATGTATATTATATAACACGCACGCACCCACTTGTGCGTTTCATTCGATGGCGGAGTGGGCGACGGCGGCGGCCAATACATATATTTTATATTACATATTATATAGAGGGTGTGAAGAATTACCTATCGCGATATCTCCTGCAAAATAATGTAGAAATCATATTCCTGTTTTTTTTTTTTTTATCAGACTCCTGGGAGCAAAGATTATAATTTAATTTAATGTTTAGTAGAAAAAGTTAAAAAAATAATTTTTTGTTTAATTATTTCAAAAAAAAACTGAAGATATTCATATAGATTTTATTTTTTTGAAAATTTTAACGTTTCAACATTTTATTTTCAATGTTATTTTTTTTTAATAATACATTAAATGAAATAAAATATTTGTAGTCCTTGTCCCTGTGAGTCTTCTAAAAAAAACAACAGAATTATGGCATCTCCATTATTTCAAATCGAAATGGGTAAAATCTCATGGGATACTCTGTATATGTATATGTTGTATAGAATATATGTTGTTGGTGTGTAGTGTGCCTCACGTTGTTTGAATAGTTTGGGAAAATCAAAAATAGTTAAAAAAAATTTCAACGCACGCGTCACCGTATAATGTACCTACCTACGTCTATCGTCTAATATTATACCTACTGGTATAACGACGTTATCAACGCACGAGTATAGGATGTACTTCATTCAATATATTATACATTTACACAATAGGTGCAGTGGAAATCAATTAACAAAAATAGGTTTTAATGAAATATCGGTTATAGCAATTTATTAAAAGGTGAAGTCCAGTAAACTATATTTTTTTATTGTTACTATTTATTTTTCAAGACGGAATTGGTTAGGATTAAGACATTACATATGCGCAATACAAATGAAGTTCAAGGTCCTATCATTAATAATTGTCTATTGGTTATAACAATTTTATATAAACTAATATTCTAAACAGTCACAACTCACAATCTATAGATTATTTAAAAAAAAAAAATGAATAATTAATTTTTTATGTAATTTTGTTCAAGTATTACATCGTTTTTACATACGTACAGTATAAATATTAACTTTGTTTAATATTTCTGTTTTGGAAATGTTTTGTTTTTAATATCAACCCATCAATATTTATAATTAGAGCACGGATTTATATGCATTAAAAATCAATCAAATATGCGCTAAAAAATCTTAAATATACATCAATATATGCACTAAAATGTTAAAATATGCATGGAAAATAAAAAAAATATGCATAAAAAAATTTATTTTTGGAACATTTAATTAATACAATATATTATAAAAAAAATTATGGAACAATACTAAAAATACTTTTCTTCATTTTTTTCACTTTCACTATTTTCAGGTAGCTTTAATCTATATATATAAAAAAGGAATCAATTTATATCAAAAATGTCTCCTAAAATAAATGTGCTTACCTAAATGTGAATTGCATTGTATGCCAATCATTTTAGCTATATTTTCAAAACCCTTCGATCGGCGTTTGTCAGTCAACAAATTTTTATATCTTGAAAATGAACGTTCCACATCTACAGAAGTAATAGGCGCGTATTTAAAAAATACCATATCGTTTGGAAATAAATCTTCATTGGTTTGAATTGATTCACTTTCACCATTTATAATTTTTAATATTTTAGTAAGTGTGTCGTAGCCTTCGTTTTTTGACAATACTCTATTAAATTTTTGATAAACAGATTTACCCTTTTGTCCGTTACAGTTTTGAAGAGATACTTTTGCGTTTTCAATCAAAGTGATGGCATCATTCAAACTAAGTCCCAATTTTTTAAGACATTTAATTGTTTCCGGTAAAAATCCAAAATTAGATTTTATATATGTTAAGTTCGCATCCAACATCCCCTAAAACGTCTTGAGCCATTTGTATAGAAATTGCATCATCTGGGTTTAACTGGTTAACAATACTTCCAATTTGTTTTATATTTTCACAATAATATATAGCAGCGTTGATCCATGTCCCCCAACGAGTGAGGATCTGTTTTGGAGGTAAATTAATCTTTATTCGGTGTTGTAGTATTAGTGAATAAACTTTGAAAATTGTGTTGTTTATTCTGACATAATTTCACAGATTTTAAATGTTTTCTGTTTTCATATGTTGTGTTATTGAATATCGTTTATTGTGGGAAAATCTTACTTCACAAAATTTACACAGTATGATTTGACCGTCAGTTGAAAAAATATTTTCCCCGAATTCACGCACATAATTACGAAGACAACTCGATAACGACGATTTGTCTTTCGGCATTTTGAAAAAAATTAATTAATTAAAACGCGAATTATAACATGAAACACACGAACGCACTGTAAATATTTTAACGCAACTGAAATAGTGAAATAATGTCAATGATCAATCATGGTCGTAATTGATATTTTCTTATCTTGGTACCTATACGTATTTTATTTCCCCGATTATAAATAAACCATGTTGTCTACAAGTATACCTATTAATTTATGATATTTTGATATTAATCCAAACAATCGAAACTATAAAAATATAATATTTTTTTTTCTTATATTATAATTAAAAATAGTATAAATTTAAAAAATTTCCAAAAAAAAAACATCGAAATATGCACTAAAAGATGAAATATGCAATTAAAATTGTAAAATAAGCCCTTAAAATAGAAAAATGACGAAATATGCAAAAATACACACTAACAAAGTTTCATTTTTTAAATCGTTATGTCACGAAACAAATTTTGTGCTCACTTAGCATATCATACGATCAACCAGAATAAATATGCAAATGCATACAAATCCTCGCTCTATTTATAATTTATAAAAATGGTTTAAACTCTGAGATAAATAAAATATACTAGATTCAATATTGTATCCATTATATTTTTTTGTAAAACAATTTTTAAAGACTATTATCTTATTGGTAAATAGTAATAAATAATTTACAGTAATGAAGGAGGAAGGGATCTCATTTGAAAAAAGATAGGTTTGTATCGCCAACACTTTGTACACTTCTTAAGTAGTACAAAAAAATAGTACAAATAAGTATAACATTATAGCCATTAAGTACAATATTTTAAAACTCTAAAACACAGTAATTGAATGAAAACGGAAATGAACATGCTTAGTAAATCACTTTATATATGTAAGGGATGATATCATATATTAATTATAAACAATTTTGGCATAACATGATACGCGATAAATTATTATGTCCTAAAAATATATAATATTAGCTACATCTACTGTTATCGTTATGATTTCAATGAATGTAACCGGTTGAGTTTTCACTAAGAGGACATAAACAATTTTTAGTTTTTGCTCCTCTTAAATTGTCATAATTTGTAAGCGTCTCTTGCGGGACCGAATTTTTTGATATCGATTAAACTACTATAACTACATCATTTGCAGGTGGGTTCTTTTATATAATATTAATAATACATAAAGTAACACTAAATAGTTTTGTAGTGGAACAATATTCGATTTTAATCGGAGTTTCTACATGAGGTAAATTATTTAGCATAATTATTAGTATCAATGTATTTTTTGTATGTATTATAATTTGTAATACGGTAAAACACTAGGTTTTCGTGAAATCTAAGTTTCCTAAATAACTAAAAATGAGATTAAAAATTAAAATTTAAAGATATTTGTTAAAGTAGAACGAGGAGACTAAGTCGACTGTTTAAACAATCCACCAACATGTATGAATGACGTGTTTTTACAATATTTATTTTTTGGATTTTTAGAGCAATTTAAATATTAGAAGTAATACTGTAGTATATGTATAGTAGTATTAGAAGTGTAGGTGGTCATATAAGTAGTAATATTATTCTCGAATTGTATTGGTGGTGGTTATGTTTATATATATTATACAATTAAACCTTGTAAACTGTATAGTATATACATATAGTGGCTCACAATTACGTTCAGCTTCGTTCCCTCTCCCCCTCCCCCCTCCCCCCTATACACACACACACAACAGTCTTCTCGCAACAGCTCATCCGACCACCTGTCGTGAAAAATCATAAACTACACCCTAGGGGTGCTTTTAAAATTACTTTTTCGACTTCACTTCGCATGTAATATAATGTATATAGGTAGGTAGGTAAATGTATGTAGCCGACTGAATCGTATTACACTCACGCACACTTGCGTTCCTCAACTTGAGCGTTGTTCCTAACATACCGCTTCGTAATAAAAACCCAGCGCAATCGTCGTAGACGCCACCTGCACGAATAATACCATCATCAATAAACGCGGTATAGTTGGGTATATGTTTCGTGTTTTTAGTATAGAATTTTATAGGTAATATTACAATTCATAAGTATGAAAACACGAAATTCGGATACAGCAGACTACAAAAATTAACTAGGAAAAAAAAATTTAAAATCTTAAAATGTATATATAAAAGGTACAAAATCAAGTAATCTGTTACAGGTACCTAGGTACTTATGTTTTACAATAAAATCAATTTAGACAATAAAAAAATGATATAAAACACGATTTTGGAGAAATTGGAAAATTTAAAATTGTGGTCTTATAAAACGTCAGGTACCTAGTGATGTACAATACGAGTATATAATTTTGGCATCTCAGTAATCGATATAATATATTAATATAATAATGAGTTAGGTTTCTAATGTGTTATGCTGTGCATAAAGCGTGTACACACAATAACGGACCAAACGTAATTATAACGATACATGGTAGGTACCTGTAATGTATTTTTTGTAATATATTTTTAAATTGATATAAAAAAGACATTGGAAGTAGGTAACAAAGGTCGTTTGACACAATTGCTTGTCTTATACTTATATAATAAATAATTATATATTATACTGTATTAAATAAATAACACATATTATTATATCTACAAATGTGGATTAATGTGTTATTGTGTTTATATATAGATAATAAATATTTTAGTATTTGTCGTTGATTTGAATAGATTCGAAGGTCGGAAATTAAAATTAAAATGGTTGCGCTGTTTAATACATATATTATACGAGTGTTGTAGTGTACGGTGTCGTTAAATTTACAATATTTATCCAGGGATGCATTTATTACCATTTTGTTGCTTGTAAGCTGTAAAATCTACCGATTATGAGATTTGAGCTGACTACCAGTGTAAGTGGGGACTTGTATGGATAATTTTCTTAAACAAATTCTTTCAAAAGTAAATTTATGTTTACAATTTACAGTGAATCATTATTAACTTAAATTTTAAATTTTTGTACGTAAAAAATGTCACTTGCATATCATTCGTATAATCGTTGCTGGTTTAATTACCGAAAATAATACGTAATACGCTCGACGATATTTATAATTATTAGAATTATCAACTGCGGTTAACTGACGTTCACGGACGTAATAATTGATAATTAATAATTACAAAAAAAAACTGTTCCTATGAATAACTGCAATACGAAATATAATAATTAAACTTTAGGTATATTAAATAAAAAAATTCATAAAATTTGCAGTCGTTTAAAACATGCCACCTCGGGCAAGTGCCTATGCTATGCATATACGTAAATCGGCCGTGTATTTATCGTACCTCGCAAAGTGCAATTTTTCGGACTGTAATGACCACCGTACCTTATATTATATACATACTTATTTTATAATATATTTTCACGGGTTGAGCCCTTTTTTCTTGAGTACGTATGATTATAGTTTATATTTACATAATATGAAAATAGATAAGTGTACTATGGCAACAGTATTAAGAAAAAATTGGGTTCACATTGATGTTTGACGTTAATCGCCTCGATGGCTCGTTAGCTAAGCAATTAGTGGTGGCATGTGTGACGTGAAAAGGAGCGGTTGAGCGTTGAAGTAGCTAAAAACAAATTAAAAACAAGTGCAGATGATTCGACTTTGTCATTCAATGACCCTTTAATAAACTTAATAACCACAGTGTGTGTTCTACTTATATAGGTAAATAATGTATTATGACTCATAATTGATGAGTGTTATATGAATGCATTTTATATATTTTAAGATAGATACCTTGTACTTAACAGAGCCGTGTTAATTCGCTCCGAGGTGCCAAAGATTTTTAATACTATAAATATAAAACTAAAAATAAAATAAATCATATTACAAATTATGATCGTTATTTTATATTATGTTATAGAATATTGTTTGGTAATTAGAAAAACATTATAAAAACTTAGTAATGTAGTAATGTAATGTTTGTGTAACCAGAAAAAAATTCAGGAGTAAAGAAGAGTTTTATTTGGCAGATGTAAAATGTTAAAATTTTAATAAAAATTTAATAAAATTATAAAGAAAATCAAATTTGGCGAGAAGTCCGATATATGCTGAATGTAAAAAAAATTCGGACCTTCATCGGCTGTAGTGAGTTGATTATGCTTCTCTTCGCACATCGTTGAACAGGACATTAAACATGCAGTACAATGCGTTTTAGTGGACTAAATTGTGTTCTTATTGTGTCTACATCAGTATGTATTACATAATAAACTAATAACTATTAAACATATTTTATACAATGTGCACACATGATACATATAGGTACATGGTACATATCACATACAATATAATATTATGGTGTTTTGGGAGACATGTGTAACATATTAATTTTTATTGTTACAACTTATACAAGAAGATAAAATATAGTATTATTATCTATATGCTACACGTGTTACACTCTAGTCGTAATCAGTTCAGTTATTTTATCATGAACTGGACAGTGAAATTTTTTGAACTTGCACAAAAACAGCCGTTTGGAAATTATTTTAGTTTAACGATTTCAAACAATTTATCATCCTTGTGAATTTGACAGCGTAACACTAGCAGACATCAAACCAATCCATCCCAAAAATTTGTTGGTAAACTGTTGACCATTTTTAAAATTTGTTAGACTTAATTTTCACCGAGTGGCCAATTTCAAATTTCGCCCTACCGAGTTCAGCGCTAGTAGCGCAATTAAAATTTTTCTACCTATTGAAAATAATGTCCAACAAATTTTGATAACCGTCCAAAACTATTTTACAAATTGAGAATTAGCATAAAAAAATATACCAACAAACACTTACGTTAAATTGGCAATGCAACATCTGAAATCGAACAACCGGTGAAAATTATGTAGTTGCAGGAAGTAGCTGATGGTAATTTTTGTCCAAGATTATTTTGTAACTGTGCAGTGTTCCTTATCAGCCTTGTCGATTGTACCAAATAATCAATTATGATAGTAAATTATCAATTTCATCGATTAATCATAAAATATACACGATATTAATTAATTAATTTATCGAAATAATCGAATAGAATCCGATTATTGTAGTTGTTTTTATTGGTCATAATAGTTTTGTAATTTTTATTTCCGATGATTCAGAATCGATTTAAAATAAATCAGCTATTGAAAAAATCAATTATTATTGAATATATTTTTGATTAATTGATTAGAAAATAGAATTTTGAATAATTTAAATAATCATCGTGTAAAACGTAAATTAATCAATAATCGGTTTGTAAATAAAGTAATCGAACATTATATATACATTATTTTTCTTATAGACTTTTAATACTTTTTTTTTCATAAAAACGCATAATATATTACAGTATCTATATTTATATTGATGAATAGATACCTAATTGTTTTTTAAATTTATTTTGATGCAGATGATGAGTATAGCGGTATTGACGTTTGCGTAATTCGTGAATTGAACGATTTCACAACTCTGGCACGTAATGCACGTGTATATTTTAGACAGGATGTAAGAAGTTTTTGAAAAGTTTCTTGTATAGCGCCTTTAAAGTCCGGATGATGTTTATGTGTAGGTTGTTCCACGTTGGCGCTTTAAAGATGTTATCTTTGATTTTCTCAATAGTTTTTGTAGAGAATGCGGAAAAAATACTGACAAGACGAGCGACGGCAAGTGTTGAAACATCTTGAAACCGTTTCAACAAGTGTAGTCATACAGAATTTCTATTAGACGGTTTTTCGAATTCAGCGTCTTATAATATTATTATTTTCAAATTAAAGATTTTTAATAGATTATATTATAAATTAGTGAGTGTTGATTTTTTTGTACGTAGGTAATCGTATTTTAATTTTATTTTCTTGGTCAAGCAAACAAAACTGGAAGGCTGCCAATTGGAGTGTCACAGATTAAAAAAAAAACAATCCGGCAACGACGAGCGGCTTACAGATCAAATACGTTACCTGTCATGTTTCATCGAAAAACCGAGTCAGTACTCGATAACTTCAAGTAGAACACATCGAACCATTATTGACAAGACGGAATCACAAATGGCGAAGGTACTTATGTCAGGAGACAGAATTTTGAAATCTTGCAGCTGCAGGAGGACCGTTGAACATCATTTGCTCCGTTATCAACAATAGTGCCACTGTAGGTACGCGTTATTTACAGGCTTACAGTCTTAAAGAATTTGGGACTATTAAAGCATTTGCTTGTTTTTTTGGTTTGAAATAAAACCCAGCTGAGTGACATCTATATAGATTAGTTTATGCTATGTTATTACGATTTCAATTTGCAAGTATTATATTTGAAAGTGATTTTTTTGTTTATTCTGGTGGTTTTTATTTCGAATGTTTACTTAGTTATTTAATTATTTCTGATTTTCCTGATTTTTGTTTTTTATTGGTACCTATTTTATACTTAGAGACAATGCAGGTAGTAGCCGTTTGATAAAACTAATAGGTTTTCTTATAGTCTTAGAAAGATAGAACACAAGCACTAATACTTAATATTTTATAATATACGAGAAAAACCACCATAGAAGGCCTAATTTTTTTGTATTTTGGAGTTTTTGATGTTAAAGGAGTCATCATTTTTAAGATTAATTTAAATGCTTATTTTTGTGTTTATAATGAATTTTTAAAGTGCTTTTTTTTATGATTTTAAGTGTTCCAAGCCCAGAACTTTCTTATCCTCTCCCTTATTATTATGATCTTTTTTCTTATATATAATTCTTAGGCAGTTAGTGGTTCATCGCTTGTCTAACAACGCACATCCTTCTGCTTCATATATATAATACGATTAATCACCACCATATACAAAGAATAATAATATTTTATTATGCCCTTGTATTTTTGTCACATCGTGTATTCAATTTTACGTGGTAATTATACACGGTACGTGTCTTCGGAATTTTAGTGCAAAAAACAAAAACTTATTATTATTGTATTATTTCCACAACCCGCGATCGTATACCAGAACGACGAAGAGTATTCAATCCCTAAAAATATTATGTAGCGGATCTTAGGGGGGAGGGGTAGGGAAATTTTTTTTCCTCTTTCGTCTCGCGATTAAGCGCGTATATTATATAATATTATTGTGTATTATTATGCGCGAATCATTCAGGCGTATCGAGCTTACAAAACCGATTGCCGGGGGCTTTATTATATTCCGAAAATCGTTTTTTCCACCGTTTTCAATCCGATTTTGTTTGATGAGATTTTTAATTGAACCGCATATACCTATTATACACAGCTACTTCTTATTACAGTATTATATCTTATTGTTATATAATAACTATGTATTTCGATTTCCTCAAATATTTACATACGTCACATTGCACTAGTTTGCAGTGGCATAATTAGGGATTTGTCGTGTGGGAGGAGGGGTGATAAACTTTTTTTTACACACAAAACACTAAATTTTCACTATATTTTCAAACACAGTGGTACTTGGTACCTGGGAACACTATTTTATCATATATTAAAATCCCTGGAGCATCTATTCCCCACATCATCCTTTAATTATGCCCTTTTCTATACGCAGTGGCACATAGCCCTATTACCCGGTTTAGCAGCTACACATTGAAAACAGGGGAGAAGAATATATTCAAAGAAAAATATTTATAACAGTGAGTTGTTAGGAAACATACTTATTATTTATTTAGGTCACTTTTATGATTAAATTCAGTCACTTTTATAAATACCTTTAATCACTTCCAGTTCTGACGAAACATACACCTAAGTACCAATATTCACCAATATTAAAAGTTAATATAACAACAAAAAAAAAAAAAAACTAGTTCACATTTGAGTTTTGAAGAGAGTGGGTGGGTAAAATTATTTCTTACTATAACTGAAAAATGTTTTGTGTGTCACTGCCTACACGAACTGCAGGCTTTGCAAAAATTACCTTCGCGTACGGAACAAGTAAGTACCATATTGTATAACACTATATAATAATCATGTACTATACCTATACCTAAAATATTAATTGTAAAATAAGTATGTAACAATATCTAACTAGCCCAACAATTGTTTTTCTTATTTTTCTTATAAAAAATAATAAATTAATAATAAATAATAATAATTTTATTCTGGATTCATTTTTATTTTATTACCACCAATGAAAATGTTCAGTATTTGTTTCAAGCCTTACTTAAAAAAATGTAATATATAAAAATACATAAATACACTAAATAAAACATAAAACAAGTAAAAATTACAAAATGTCTGATGTCTTATGAGTTTATGTCTATTGCGCTGTGATATCGTTAGCATTTGCGTTAAATATGTGCGTGTTGCGTGCAGCATTTTACTGTGCATTATGTTAAATGCTCTGTCATTATTTATAAGTTCGGAAATTAATTTATCTTGAGAAGGCTGTGGGAATTTTTTTTTTTTGAGAGGAGGGGGACTCATAGTTCTCATAGTTGCACTTATGAGTATGAAATATCGTGTGTGCAATCACGATAATTCGTACGCCACAGCGATGTATAAAATGTTGATTAAAAATAATAATTATAAGTTTTACGACGTTCGCCTAATTTACCAGACGCCTTTCTTCCCGTAATCCTACCCACGCCCATCCCGTACACTATGACGATAAAATATATTAAGCGAATTATTCGCACAAGTATGCGAAATTTGTGTACGAGCGCGTATAATATATGATATAGAGGCTAATGAAGGCAACGACAACCGCAGTGGCCGGTAACAAACCTTTTAAATAGATTAACAATTATACGTAGTGCATATATATATATATATATATACTATACAACACTGAGCTTTAACAATATGTTTGTTCCTGTCTGTAACGAGTTTTGTACGTACGCGCGTATAATATAATACACTTCTGATGGTATTGGGGTTCCGCAGGGTCAAAAGACGGCCGTTTACAATTTTGACACTTTCTCAGGGTTTTCGTTTCGATAATGCATAAAACATAATATTAAAATATGTGCAAGTACGCCTATTATTCATTCGCATAGTTTTTAGTAAATGCATTGTAATATGTACATATGTCGCTACTATATTATATTTACTATAATATACTTACCATATTCAAAAAAAAAAAATTAATAAAAAAAAGACTATAGTAGTTTCCATAATATTTCTAAATTAATATTTATTATTTTTTGGTTTTCTTGTTTACTTTTAATTGTTGTAAAAAAACATACATGATAGATGTTATATAATAGAGCTATATGGATATTTATATTATATACCTAATACAATATATACATAGGCGTAAATAGCCTACATTTTTTGGTGTGATTCAAGTCCACACCTCGCCCCCTTTGTGCCCATAGCAATATACCCGCATGTATACGTATATAAACAACGCATTTTAACGTATTTCCACTAATATCGATTTTCATGGTTATTATTTTTCATAAATTTATTCACTATCACTGTCATCATCAATAACATAATAATAAATAAAAAATATTTTTTTGTTAACAAATTTAAAAATATGTAGGTGTATAATAAATACGTATAATGTATATTGTATGATGTATATACATATTAATAAGAATTAATGCAGAATAATTGGAATTAACATAAAAAACAGGACAAAATGCGTCCTTGAAAGAAGTTGGTCATATTGTAATAAATATAAACTAAAACAGTATTACTGTATTAATAAATAAATATAATTCCATATTGGTGTGACTAGATCACTAGGTTGGGATTTAATATAATAATATGTATATTAAGAACCTACCCATAATTTGTAGTAACTATTATGATCGAATTTGTCATAATTTTCGACCGTTTTATTTTTTCACTTTCATATAATATGGTTTATATGGTTAGTGGCCGTTCCGCGAATTAATAAACAAAATGATAAATAAATCTATAACTGAATATATACAGTACTTATGCGGATTACGATTATTTCAGTAATGAAAACTTAATTTGTGTGTAGGTAAATACATTGTATTAACGTTGTTTAGAGTAAGTACTGCGTAGATCATTACAGTTTTGGAAAAAAAGTTACCATTTTCTTTAATGAAAATTCAAAATCTTAAGATTTTGATGTGTGATATAGAGCCATAAAAGCCATAAATTTTATATTTTGTCCATACATTTCGAAACTATGCTCTTACTGGCAAATCATCATCTTAATTTTTGTAACGCTTCTAGGATGAAAAATATTGTCCGGTTCTTCGGCATTTTCTCTTGAACATTTCCATAAAAACATTCTACTTTATAGAATATTAAAAACACGTATAATAGAGTCGAATAAATCAAAATATCGTTACGATAAATAAATTGCCAAAATTATACTTTTTCACCAAAAATCAATGGAAATAACAAAATTTATTATGCTGGTCGTTAAAATAAAATCACCTGTTTATATTTTTTTTTACTCGAATAGAAGGTTGCTTTTAATGATGGCGAATGGAATCGAATTCCGTTTAATATTTTATAATAAATTGACGTGCAACAAGGTGTAAATTATATATTAAGTGAAAAAGAAACTACGGCGTATATAGTAATATATTATGTTTTTGAATAACATATGTATAGTATATTATCGTATTATCGAACGATTCGCGTATATTAAAATATTCACACGAAACACGTAGTAATGAGGATTTCTTCACAAAAACTGTTTTATACACTTTCTTTTAAACCGAGATAAAAATATGTTATTTTTTTCTATACGAAATGATTCACAAAGTTAGCTCGTCCCCTGATTTTTGTATTGTCTACACTCAAAGAGTATGCCGTGAAAATACAAACTTCTGTTTTTAAAATGAAAACCCCCTTTCTTACTGTAAACTATTTAGTGGATAATTTTTCTGAAAATTTTGGATTACCTATCAAAATGAAAATTTAAGCCGGTAGTTTTTGAGTTATTTAACTTTGCACGTTATAGATAATTTAGGAGTACGATGATGGGTTTAAAAAACATGTGGGCTATAATGAGTTGAAAGTTTTAGTAATTAATATTAATCTATTAACGTTTTAAATTTGCATAAACAGTCCAAGTATATATTAACACTAGATTCAATATTAAATCTAATTTATATTTTCGCAAAATCATTTACAATAAAAAAAGTTTTTGTTAAAAAATTCTCAATATGGTCTTTAAGTGTACATAAAAGTTCCAGAAAATAGAATTATTTGAACAGATTCATTATTAAATAAAATTAAATGGGCGTGGGCATGCTTAGTGAATTATCCTATATAATATAGTATCATCATGTCAACTTGTTGACCTTGACGAATATACAACACTTGACTTAAACACAGCGGGGGGCGTCTCTGTATTGTTAACTAAGAAAAAAAGTGAATTTTAAAAATATGTTTAAAACTTTAAAGGGCGTTACGAAATTAATCTTTTCACGACACGACGCTAATTCGTATACAAACAAACAAAGTAAAAGTTTTTTTTTTTTTAATCACGTTGTAGTAATTGCTCATAGTTTGAAATAGTACGTATGAAAAATAAAAATATTAAATTACCATAAAGTGTAAAAAACGATTTCTTGTTTTCATTTTACACAGTTGTGTGCTTAGTATAGTACACATGCCTATTATGTTGTTATCGTTTGTAGAACGAAATCCTGCAGGGTGCAGTAACTTATATTACGGTCACTATTTTCACGTTAACATAACGCGTTTATCTAGGTATTTGTAAATAGAAATACTAGAGTAAACATAAAATTATATAAGTAGGTACGAATATTATATTCCCAATACGACGTATGAGTCAGAATAAGAGTTTGTACCATTTAAGAAATTATACGGTCGTATTGTAGAGTAGTACGTATAATATATGCAGTGTTGAGCACAGATAACTTAAAAATGATCTAGTTAAGATAACAAATAAAATAAAAAATAAATTATCTAGATATAAGATAAGATAATCTCGTTTGTATTTAGACAAAAAAAAACAGATAATTATATACCTAGTTTTTAGGTTTTTAAAAACTTTATAATTTCAACTATAATATTTACATATACTTATAAACTTATATTTTAGATTATCTATTATCCTTTATCCTTATATATATATATATATAAATTTCGTGACACAATGTTTGTTCGTAATCAACTCCAAAACTACTTAACTAATCTTGATAGAATTTTGCTAAATATGTGTAATTTGGTTCAATTTGGGAAATAGAATAGTTTTTATTTCAATTAATGACCTCAATAAATTTTTATTACAGATCAAATGTTTATTATAGGACAACGAGTTGTAATTATTTGTAAGTTCCATAATTTGATGGCAGATGGTGGTGTAAATAAATTAGTAGAAAATAAATATGGATTGTACATTTTTTTACAAATAAATTTATAAAAAAAAATAAATCTTTGGCACGGGCCATCGTCTTAATGTTTTTCATTGTTTTATTTTTTTATGTTTCTAATTCTGATTTCACTTATTTTAAGCACTTTGTGGGTCATCAATCCACTGCAAGTAGATTGTCTACTTGATAATATACTGCTCGCACATTGTCTGCGATCAGACGTAGTCAGATTGCCTACCTAGGAAGCTTAGTTGCATATAAATTACTTGATGTTAATCTTTGGCTCGAGGAACACCGGGCGGGATAGCTAGTATTATATAAAAATACAATATAGATTAAATTAATAAATTTAAATAAAAAACAATAATGTTTAATACACATTTATATATTGAATATTTAAAATTACCTGAACATTTTATTTTACTGTTTAATTAATTATACATACAATTTACTGTAATATAATCAAAATAATAAAACAGTTATATAATTATCTACAGATAATCAAATAAATGTTTTGTTTATCTGGATAAGATAGGGAGATAGTGTGCATTTATTTTATTTAGATAAGATAAAAATATAAAAAATTTTATTTAGATAACGCACAACAGTGAATATATATGTAATATTTTAAAACAGCATTGGCCTTCAACCCTTAAAAAAATGAAATTAAAAATATTTGCTTTTTAATACTATTAATTTTAAGTATTATTTTTAAGTGTTTATTTTTTTTTTGTGTGTCCAATATTTTAAAGTGTGAAACATATTATATGTAATTATAGAGAATTACTATACTAAAATAGATAGGTATATTTTTTAAATAGAAAATTGTAAAATTTTCGTATAATAAATTATATTATTTTATGTCGATTTTAATATGATTTTATTATGACAAAAATAATAAATGTAAAATGTGAAACAACATTGATATTTAATTGTTTAATTGTAACTTTTGTAACATATTATGTTATAAATATATTTTATAAAAACTAAAAAGATATAATACAAATTTTACGATTTGCATTTCGAAGTAATTTTAAAATTATGTAATTGATTAATCGCTAAAAGTAAATTAATTTAACTAAGTTAAGTAACTTTTATATGCGCACGTTGTAATTGATTACTCCTACCAATCCTTGTAATACATGCGAGTCCAAAACAAATTTTCTTAATGCACTAAATGTGATTAAATTTGTACCTATATAATTATAATACGATCAATATAATTATGATAAATTTATAAATCAAACCGGTTAGGCATTTTCTGTAAAATTTGCTAGCTAGCTATTTTATATAATATTATGGTATATGTTCGCTTAGAACTTAATCATTTTAGATATTGAGCGGAGTGATGAATGTTTGGAATTTACCATGATGTGGCATTACTTTATGTAGCAGTAAAAATGCTTAAATTTTCAATTTTAATATCTTTTCTGGTAGGCTAATTGAATCTATAGTTAGTACTTTAGGGGACAGGCACGGATTCAGAATATATATACGGGTAGGGGGGCTATCGCTCCTTATCCCCATTTTTTGGATCCGCGCCTGTTGGGGGACAAAAGTAATAAATTTCAACTCATTTTCTTGATGATTGGAAAACAAAAGAAATAATGAAAAACGGGATTTATTACGCAATATTAGTTATTGCAAAATCCATTTTCTTATTTGGTTGTCGTGGTATAATTTTCCAAATATTATGACTCTTATTGAGGTGTTTATAGAAATGCAATTTTTAATTTTTTCAATAGCTGTTAATAATCAAATTTTCAATCGGTCAAAAAGCTTCAAAATGTAACACAAGCTTGGAAACTGAAGATATGTTTTTATTGTAGTTATTTAAAAAATATTAATACACTTAATATTAAAATATTAAAGAAACATTAAAAGCACAATTTTTTTTTTTAAAAATTTGAAGTATAAATTTGAATGAAATTAAATATTTTAACAAAGAATAACGATCTTAGTTATTTTGTTATAATTCAAAAATATTTTTCGCGGAGTTTTGAAACTCCTACGTATATTATTTTATATACATAGGCAATGACATTTTCAAAAAAATTGGATTTATTTTATGCTATTGCCTATTAAGAACTTATACACACCATTCTACAGTTATTTGCTATTTGCTCAAACAATTTATTAACTATAATAAGTATATCGTATATGATAAAAATATATACTGTTGTAATAATTAAATATTTATAATATAATAAATGCTATGTTTTTGAAAAAAATTAATTCGACTGTACTATTACCCTTAATAAGATAAATGACTATATAGTAGACTATATAGTACCAATATAAATATATCACGAAACATACTTTGTAATATATTATAGACAGTCTTCGCTTAGAGCCGTTTTTCGTATATATTGATTTATCATTGAATTCAAATTTAACACATAGGTAACTACAGTGATTTTTCAATAACGACAATCACTCGACACTTATAATTGTGCAGCGATTACCCATTTTCTTAATTTTTATTTTATTTTAAATCGGTTGGAAAAAACAATCGCTACGAAATTTGTGTCGTTTTGTAAAAATTTAGAATTTTCTCCTCTAATAGCGATGATGGTGTATACTAATATAGTAAAATTATAATCGGAAATTTTTTACCCACGTAATAATAACGCTTGTGGAATCTACACGTATCTGATATATCGCGTATACCAGTTGACCTATGGCACACGCAAACAAACGTATTTATGCGTATGTATACATGACGACGGATCATAATATATATTTTCGGCATCGATGTTCGGGCCTTTAATAAATGTCCGCGTATCCATTCCCGTGCCGTAAACCCTAACGAACCCTCCACCATCGGTCTTACTTTGCCACCCGAGTACCCGACTCTATAATCATCTCCTTGCAGTGTACGGAATACGTAGGTATACAACACGCGGTATACAGAGTGTTACCATATACACAGCCGATAAATATGTAATCAACCACATGTTACATAACTTATATTTAATTTTGTTTCAAGCATAGTTTACTCGATATTATTATATCATAATTTAAACGACAACGAAATGTAAACATAATGACGATCAGAACGAATGTCTAAGTATTACATTAAGTGTCTGTACGTATTCTATGTTACACCCCGACTACACTGTACACCGGTTGTTATAATTTGTAATTTTTATACCCGGTATATCAGGTCGTGGTAGTTATAATAATATAATCTGGCGGACGAGTCGTCATTATACGTATTATTTAAGCTGGCGCTCGTATGCACAATAGTACAATATTTTATGACGTGTACGTGTTGTATAGTAATATAATAATTTATATCTTGTACACGCGAGCCGTTTTAAATTGTATTTCGGTGTTTCGGAGTCAAACGATAATCTCGGTAAAAGGATTTTGTGCGTTTTTAAAATGTTGGTGTTTTTAGTTTATTTTAAGTAAAAACCAAGGCTTGCAAACGTTATAATAACATTATGATTAAAATGCGTTATGTATAACAAGAAACGATTGCAATATGTAAACGTAATCAAAACGGATAAAGGTAAACAAAAGTAATTAAATACCACAAAACATAACATAAAAAGAAATATAATATAGAATATCATTAAACGAAATAATTTAAAATCCATTTAATTACTAAAAAATTAAAATATTGGTTTCGTATAAATATAAAATATTTAAACCATGTGATTTATTTTTTATCTTAGTAATCAATCCAAGAATTTGTTATATTTCATATCCGGGCTACTCCCAGCATAAAATATTATTTTTATTAATAACACGATAAACTCAAAATTTGTATAACGTTTTACTTCTAAATAATGTTAAGCGCAAAAAATGTGGGTATAACGTTTAGATTGTAAATAACGTATACCGGTATTTTTTTTTTTAATGCAAGTCAAGCCAATATATGCATTTTGCGCTTAGACCTGTATTGCCTGACTGTTGTTGTTTTTGGTCAACGCAGAATAATAATATTCAAAACATATTTTTTGTGTGTATGAATAATATGACACAAATATAAATTATAAAACATTATAAAACTTTCTTGCTCTATAGTAGATTTTGACCGTATACTTAGCATTGGGTAGGCAATTAAATTTTTATATTTATATATGAAAAATGATTCTGACCGTAGACAACGGTCAGTTTCTATTTTTAATAGCATTTTATTATATATTGTATTCACAGCGGCGTATTTTTAATTTTTTTTTTTTTTTGGGGGGGGGGATCTCCTTATTTAGATATCCCCAAATTAAAAAAATTGCCTAATGTATTAAAAAAAAGTAAGTTTAATGTCTTTTTTTATCAATAAATTATAATTTTAGAAACCTAATATTTATGAGGTTCCTAAAATTTAGTTAAACACCCCCGAAAAATCATTTAAAATTCGCCACTGGTTATTAATATAATTTATTTTTAAACTAGTAACCACGGTAAGTTGAACAGATTTTTGCCAAAAACACTGCGTATACGTCATATTACATTTTATTAATTATAATACCTAATAAGTATAGGTAATAATACAGTTATAATAAGATAACGATATAATAAGTTAATACTGACGTACACCATATATTTGGGCTGGTTCAAATGTAGGTTGAAAGTAATGTTAGTACGTTTATTTAATTAATATCAGCTTTCGATTACAAAAAAAAAAGAGAAGAAAAAACGCAATCCCAATTTAATTATAATAATATACTTAATTAAAAATGTCGTGAGCTTACTGCAATTTTCCGCCCCTTTGTATTATAAAATCGCCGTCAGGCGGAACACGATCGTGGTACGCCGCCGTACGTTGTACTCACTTGAATATAAATTATATAGGGCATAATATATGACTATCATAATATTGTACAATACAAATTATTATTATTATTATTATTTATCGTATCGAACCGTCGACGTCGCGCGTTCGGATTTCAGATTTGACAACGACACACGGCATGGGGCGTAAAACGAATTATCGCGCGTTTATATTCTTGTACGATCGACTTTCTTCGTTCGCTTTTGGCGCGCACCCCAACAACGGTACTATTAGCGCGGGAGAGGTCAGAGGTGTAATATATATATATATAGTTTTACTGGAAACAATTGTGACGGGGCCGACCTTTTAGCACTCCGCGTCCTCGTTGATATTTTATATATTGTTTGTTCGAAAAAGTAACTTGTTTAATGTTGGCGCTCGCCGTTTTTGTGCGTTTGGCGATTAAATTAAACTCTGCCCCCGTCTTTCGAACTATATATTACACGCATTTATTCGTTTGTAAACCTATATATAATAATATGTACAGGGTGATTCGCCCGGTGGATAATTGAACGTCCCCCCCCCTGGTTGTTTAGCAAACTGCGGGCGTTTTCTCTCTGCAGGATTGAGAAATTTCCCCTCAGAATTAATAATTATTTTTTTTACACAGATGAGCAACTCGAGTGCATCTATAACAACAATTTTGAATTATAAAACAAGAGTTTTCCATAATAATTTAGATATTATGGATGATAGATGAAAAAACTTATGTGAAAGTTTATCAAATTAAGGTATTTTTAATTTTTTAACTTCCGTGATCTATCATACCAAAAAAAAAAAAAATTAATTGTAAGGTTTTTTGATATAATTTTATATTGGTATAAGTATTATTATGACGTTCAAATTTAAATTATATTTATTATATATGTACATTTATCGATTTGCATTGTCTATTGTTTAATATTTTTTATTTAAAATTTTTTTTTCCAGGAGGAAATTGTTTTGTTGGGAAGGGAGCATCCTAGATTCTATCTAGCATACTTACCCCCATATTTTGATTTAATAATGAACTTATTCAAATTCAAATTCTTGGACTTTTTAAATACCTAATTATAATACGCAAATACCATATTTTAAAATTCTTAAGCTTTTTTATACAACTTAAGAAGTATCCTATGAAAATACAAACTTCTGTTTTTCAAATAAAACCCCCTTTTTACAGTTAATTATTTAGTTGATATTTTTATTTTTAATTGTGATATAACTAATTCAAAATTCCAGTTAGTAGTTTTTCAGTTATTTAAATGTTTATATATTAAGGGTAATAGGTAATCTTTAAAAATGGTTTTACAAATAACGAAATTGATTTCATATTGGATCTAGTGTTATTACACTTAGATCAATTTAACAAATTATCAATGTTGATAGATTAATAGTGAATACATTTTCAAGTTATCCTCTTTTTTACCCGTTATTATCTATTATCTTACAAAGTAAATAATTCAAAAATTATTCGTTCGATTTTAATACATCAACATTTTCAGAAAAGTTATCTGCTAAGCAGTTTACAGTAAAATAGGAAGCTCTCATTTTAAAAACAAAAGTTTGCATCTCCTTATAGAACACTCTTTTAATAAAACAAAAAACCTCATTAATTTGAAAATATAGTCTTTAAACATATATAAAAATTCAAGAAAACCAGGTTTTATTAAAGATTTCACTACATTATTAAAGAAATGAAAGGAGGTGAATATACTCGGTAAATTACCAAATCACCCTGTTTATATATATATATATATATATATACTTCGATGCGCATTAAAAAGAAATCGAATCGTAAATATTTGTAAACGCGCACTGCAAGACGTCCGGTCCGTTTATGCATTTCCGGTGACAGAGATATGTTTTTTTTTATATAATATGTATAAATATATCATATGGCTATGATAATAATTCAGGAAACAATTAAATCTAGGGAATGTCTAAAATGCCTTAAACGTTGTTAACATTTTCAATATAATCACATTTTTTATTCAATTTAATCGCAAACTCTTTGTATTTAATCTAATTTTTTTTTTGAGTTTCCTAACCTGCAATATATTGTTATATTTTGAAACTTTTCACCTTTTCCTTATTTTATGGCTAAATGATTACTAGGGTGCAGATTTCAATGCAAATCGCGTTTTTTTTTTGAATGTTCTAAAACAATGCTCTTCAAGCACAAAATCCGTTTTGAGTTTCACAAGTTTTTCTCAGTAATCTTCATGATATTAATTTAAATGAATAAAATATATTAAGAAATTAAAAAATGAAATTTTTATTTAGCATTTTTTGACATTTTAAGTGTATCTTTATATTTTTAAGGTATTATTTATTAATTTTATATAGCTCATAGTGGAGTTATCAGAAAATTCGATAAAATTAATTTTTATTTCCTACTAAAAAAAAAATCATATTTCTACTTTTAAAATGTATTATGGATTACTGATTATACCAGTTAAATATGATGCTGACTATAATAAAGATAAAACGATAAGTTATTTATCGAAGTCGTAATGTAATCGTATTGAACTATAATTGAGTATAGTCTCATCTGTAACTGATTCCCGAGTGACTTTTATAGTTTTGTTCTGTGTAATAAATTTATCGATTATTTTAAATAATAAAAATTTTAAAACAAATTACTTCTATGGCATTTTTTTAGAAATGTATTAAATTGTTTTTTAGAAAATTTAAATACACACCCTAATGATTACCCAGATTAATCGAAAGCGAGAACTCAACCCACCAATGTATAGAAATTAAGAGTTAGAATAACCGGAAGAAACCACGACACATTTTCTACATTTTTATATTATAAACTATTTAACTATCAATATATATATCTAAATCAACACGTATATGAATAAGCACAATCTTTTAATCTTAAGGTTGGTAGCAAGATATTTCGTTATTTATAGTTGGCACCTATATAATGGTATCGTCAAAACATCACGTCGATGGATGTAATATAAACCCATTTTATACCGCGTGTATACCCAAATTATTTTACTTGTATAGTGTACATAGAAGAGTTAATATAATCATGATAATCCGTCAACCAACCACAAAGTATATTATTGTTACGAGATGAGCATGGACGTAACTATGGTTCAATAGTTACAGGGATGAGCTTTGAGTCCTAGAATTTCAAAGATTAAAATAAACCATTGGTGGAAGCTCCCCCACCCGAATCATGTAGGCTTTGATTTTCTTTGTACATAATACATGGTCAATATCAAGATATTATACACATTTATAACTAATAATTACTAATTATTTTACACACAGAACCCATTACATTTTTTGTAAGCATGAATTTGGATTTTAATTTAGAATGAGCTATAGAACGTATATGGGGATGGTGATTAAGCCTTATCTAGCCCCCCAAGTTACGCCGATGGACATAAGAGATCCATCATCCCTTACCTAGATTAGCATCTACTTCGTCGTAACTAGTCGCCAATGTAGGTTTAGCTCGTGCGGCGAATGAGGTTTTTTATAATTTGGATTTTTTTTATATATTTGAATATTTCAACCTATACTTGATTATCGCGGAAAGAAATCACTCATTAGTGACACTTTCAGCAAATATTATGTAAAAAAAAAAAACCACACGCGTGTACAGGGGGGGGGGGAGAATTGAAAAATGTGAGAACGAAAACATTGTAATCGTAAAACAATATTATTTTACGCCAGCGGTTCCGTTTAGAGAGTACCACGCGCGTCGTAAGTGCGTATATATATTCCCATAAAGTATAATTTCCAACTTTTGTCGTTTGTGAGATATAATATATATTGTATAAAACTCGGGTCGTCAGACGCCACCGCTGTCGGCGAATCCGGATTATGCATAATTAATAGATTTTCGGTTTGACCCTGGTTATTTTTTTACATTTCAATTTAAGACGATCCCGCAGCAGCGAAATGATTCGTAACAAAAGAATCGTGGCGGTCACAGTCGCAGTCGTACACGACGTTATATCATCTTTTCCCGACTCCATCTACCCCCGCGACTCTTTAACAATATTATAATATACGACGTGTACTACAGCTGGTTGCCGTTTTTTCTATTTTTATTTTTATTATTATTATTATTTATTTTTTTTTATGAATAATAATAAGCGCGCGTGAGCCGAATTTCTGTATAAAATAATAGCGGTGATCGGCGGGAGGGTTGCGGCGACGGCGGCGGCAGCGGCGCGCACATAAAAGGAGGTCATAGCGAAAATTCGATTTCTACTTTATGAAAGCGGCGACGACGGAGGCGGCGGCGGCGGCGGCGGTGGCAGGGCTGTCGAGGATTTAGTGTACACGAGAACTTTTTGGACCGGAGCCCGACACAGAGGAGACTATTTTTTCCCCCGACCGCCACTGCTCATCAATGTGTACACACACACACACACACACACATACACGTATTTCATATAGTATCATCCCGAGTCCCGACCAACCACCGCCATTGATGCCGCCACTTATGCCACCACCCCTCGGATATTGCAGTCCGCGCTGCCGTCTGCACACATACACACAAATCAAACAGGTTTATTTATTTCAGAGAGAAATATCTGCCGAGAGATTCGAACAGTGTGTGGTATAATATAGGGAGAAGAGAGCGAGAAATCGTTTATTATCTTCGTGATATTGTTATTAATGAATATTATAGTCTGGAAAGGTACGTAATAATTACTGCGATAATTATAGCGAATTGCTATTCATAATATTATATCATATCAAAATTGTAATCTGACCTGCACGGGCTACAGTGGCGCCATTTCAGTTTTTTTTTAAAGAAAAGAGAAAACGTTTTGACCAACCCATAAATTTGAATAATAATAAAAAAAAATAGATCGCTTTGTTTGCAAGTTTACTTCCACTTACATTTCGATACAATATTCTCATCTTGCATAACTTTATAGGTGCCTGAGGCAAAAATACTCTAATTTTATTGCAAAAAAGCCGCGGAAGAGCAAATTAATTATGGTATCTATCTCATTTTGCACCATTTTACATTTTTCTAAAGGGGTCGAACAAATTATATTCCAATATGAAACACGATTGTTAAAACGTAGTCGAAAAATCGAAAAATTTAATAGGAATCTTCTATAGTTTTTTTTTTCGAAATAATGGATACATTTAAAAATGATTGCTTGCCACAGGCATGAGTGAATAGGCCCACGGAGAAATTGGGATATTTGTAATCATTATTATATCATATTGTATTATATATTATGTTATACATACAAACATAATTGGTTCTATAATACAACATATAATAATAATATTGTGTGGACGTTTGTACATGCATGTCACGTTTACATGCATGTCGTATGCGATGTATTATTTTTGGATTAAATACCGTTTATCTGGTCGTGCGCAGTACTCGAGGTTGATGGCTTGCCGGATGTTTGTATAGGTCCTTGGTTGCGGATCCCATTATTTTCGCTGACGATGCGGGTTTTTTTTTGCCATAGTTCTCGTCCTCGGCAGTAAGTCTTGCGTTATTGCGTCGCGTACACGAAGTGATGAAACAGCAGAGCCCGTCACATCACCGTCTCATACGTTCCCAAATAAGTCGGCAGACGTACGCGCGGAATACTAAAATACGGAAAAGATTTATCGTGTGCGATGACATTCCCATAGCTATCTTCAGGGCCCACAGATCGTCGCGGACTCGCGGTGCTCGGTGATCGATAACATTATAGACAACTAAGCACATTTCATAGGACATTACGTGACAAAATTATGTTTCTAGTCAAAACATTTTAAATACCTAATTGGATTTATTTGAAATTATTTATATTCTCTTTTTTTTATATATGTATTATACAAACCGGGTGATTCACCGAGTATACTCACAGCCATTTTTTCCTTTAAAAAATAATTTATTCAAATTCTGATTTTTGAAATTTTTAAATATACTCAAAAGTCAAAAACTATTTATATATTCGAAATTTTGAATTTTTTTTGTACTACTTAAGGATTGTCCTGTGGCAGTGATGGATCCAAAATTGTTTAATGGGGGAGGGGTTGTATAGTAATTGTAATATTTTATTATTGTTTACTTTTTTATAATACATACATATTATATTATAGATATCCATTAATGAAAGGTACTGTTTAATAATATAAATGTGATACTTACGATAAACTATACATTTTTATTTTTTTTATAATTTCAAAATACACTTATTTTTTTTTTATTCTATTACTTGCACCAGTCATCTAATTGCATAAATTATTTTGGGTACCTTTTTGGAAAATGATTTAATTATTGCATTATATGGTCATAATATGGGCACGACTTAGATAATAGTGGTATCATAATATTCGTTACTACGTTCATACCAATATAATAATATTATACCTTATTTAGTTTTCAAATGAAAAGTCTCCTTTTTTTACTTCAAATTATGTAGTGGACATTTTTTTAATATTTTGATGTACTTAAAGAGAACTTTGATCGAGTAGTTTCTCAGTTATCATAATATTTGTACTAAGGATAAAGATGGTTTTACAAAAATGTAAGATAAATTTAATTTTGGATCCAGTATTTATTATTATAATATTTGGTACATTTTTATAGATTATAAATGCTGATAGACTAATATTAATCATTATAATGTTCAAATCGTAGCATTTATATGTTCTAAACCCATTATCGTAAATCTATTATTTTAGTAGATAAAGATAAATAAATCAAAAACTACTCGTTCAAATTTTGATTTTGATACTTTGAAATTTTTAGAAAAATTCTGCTAAATAATTTGCAGTTTAAAAAGGGGATTCTTATTTGAAAAACAGAAGTTCGTACCTCTACAGGACACTTTTAAAGTAGTATAAAAAATTTCAAGAATTTTCAAATATGATCTTAAAGTATATTTAAAAATTCCAAAAATCAGATTTTGAACAATTGCATTATGGAAAAAAAGGAACTGAGCATGCTTGGTAATTCATTCTGTATATTATATTTTTAAAAATAGAATAGATTAAAAAACTATTTGGGATTTAATTTAGTAGATTTTAGCTGTACATAAAACGGTGTTCTCGAATCTCAAATACGTATTCAACATAATGTTTTGAATACAGTTAATGCTTGATTTGCTGAACACGTCAGACTGGATTTTTATTTTATCATCTAAGTCGTCTCAACCTACAGCTGTTTAATATCGATTGGTAATCCGAAAACGTGTATGATATTAGTTTGGAATTTATCGTCCGTATAAGCAGCAATGAGTTAATTTTTCGATTTCTTTCTGTTTATTTTTAAATCGCTTTATAGAAAAAAAAATTCCATCATCGCCATGCCCTTTTTTCCTTTCAACGGTACCTAACATATATGATTAATCACAAAAGTTTTGATTTATATAGAGTATTATTTCCAACCCTGCACAGTAATGATAAATAATAAAAATAACTACAGAGTGCATTTTGATATAAGCCGTAATGAAATTTTTAAGTAGTTCGGCGAATAGCGATTTGATATTTTTATTAAATTATAAGCCAAGCGGATATATTGTGACTGCTACTGTGTTACTACTGTGGCGGTAGAGGAAGAAATATTTCCGCCAGTATAATACAATGCCATCGACCGCGCGATCAATTGACGATATGACTATTATAGTGACTTGTCTAGGAATTTATAAGGGTGAATTAGAGACGTTAAGAAGTTGCTATCCTTACATTTAGCTACCATGAATCTTTATTAAAAGCAAATGATGTTCATTTAAATATGATTTATCTCCAACCCTCTAAAAATGTTTTTTATTTTTTCATTTTTGGAAACGTTTCAATAATATTGTTATACATTTATAATCCATATATATTACATTCAGCTTTTACATTTTTTTTCTGATTTTAGTGTTGCACTGTTGCCTTTATATCCTTAATATTTAAAAAAAAAAGATGTATGGCTAGTCGATTAAGTTTCATTATTTAAAATGTTAATTTTGTATAATAATTCGGCATTTTTCGATTAGGTACCATGATTACATATCTGATTTTCCGAGTGAACTTAATTATCGTGTTATTTCGACTAGTGACTACCATAGGTTCACATTGTGTTATATAATTTTAAGACAGTTTTGTAATCTGCAAGACATATTATAACAACACAAATAGGTCAGTTGACTAACAAAACTATTAATGCGTGAGGTGTATTCAAACCAATTCCTTGCAATATGCGAATGTATAGTTTATACCCGATTACATTTTTTTTTCAGAATTTTACATTACATTTCCAAAATAACTATTTCCTCAGTATAGTTGTATAGTTGTTGTAAAGTAACACAGTGTAACTAGCGGAAGTCGCGATAACAGAATTGAGTTTACCGGAAAGATAGTACAGGTAGTCGTAATATAGTCGACGAGTACTAATAATTTCAATACAAAATAGACAGTTAACAGAATTTAACAGATAAAAACAGACTTATAGTAATAGTTACTTACTAACTACAATGTAATTAATGTTAAAGTTTATTTTAGAAAGAAAATCTGTTTGTTATTATGTACCTAATGTACTGTTCATATTTCGTTTGATAAAATGTAATGATGTTCGTAGGGAAAATATATAATAGTAACTTTAATTATAATTAAAGTTAAAGGTATAAAATATTATATTATTAAATTATATGAAACAGTTTTCAGTCTACAAAATACAATATGAAATTGCATACCAAAATTATAAATAAAAACAATTCAAAATACAATTACGAGTCTAATTAGATTATTTTATTATAATTTATAACTAACCAGATTATTTCAAATTTTTATAAACATACGATAATTAGCAGTGTTCTATGGGTATAATTACTGTCAAAATTTACCATGTTGTAATAATGAAAACAATAATAATTATCAATATAAATAAATTGTATTTATTCTGTGATGTGGGTCATATAAATTGATTTAAAACGATATTATCTACGTTGTACACATCAAGTCAATAGTCGATAATTAAATAACTATAATAAAATGAAATAATAATTTACTATTTGATAACTCAACTATCAGTACTGTTAATAATTTATTAATAATGCCATTGGTTGTGTTTAATAATTATTTTCTCGAGTTTAATGTATATTTTATTAGAAATTATTTTAACTTATTTATTTCAATTTTAACTGGATGTGGGCTGTGATTGTAAATTAATTGTGATTTCAAAACCTATTAGCATTTAAAACTGTGTAAATAAATGTTTACAATACTTACGCATGATGGTAGTGATTCAAAAGTCCAAGTTCGTCTAATTTCAAAAGTACATATTTGGTATTTAGAAAAAAATACAGGATAATTAAGATACAGAAGTGGAATGAAGCAAAACATATTCATAAAATATTTGTGTTTTATTAGTGATTAATGTGTTACAAACTGTCAATATGACCCAATAATGGTTACACTGATAACTTAAATGGAGGACGCAAATCAAAAACGGTAAATTAAACTCAACGAAAGTAGATTCAAATGTCTCGTCTATTAAATATAGTGCAATATTGGTATTTTTCCCTAAATTTATGGTTACATGAATTCGTAAACGGGCGAAGTCTTATTTTTAATTATCCGATTGCCATTTTTGTGCCTTACTGACAACAACGATATATGAAATTTCTAAGCGGTGGCAGTGTAAACGCCGTATTGATATTATGGCCGGAACACTGTTGTAGCCGAAATTGGGTACGAGTATATAAATACTGGTGAGACCGTTCAGTGGCGTGCTCAGGTTTTTCGAAAAGGGTGGGGAGATAAGAGATTTTTGACTATATTTTCAGACCACGCCGTATAGCGGTAAATGAACATTTATTACTTATTATCATATATTATTATGTATACGACAAAAAAATTCAAAGTGAGGTGGTGGGAGATATGACACCATCAACCCCTCCCCTCTGTGAGCACGCCCCTGGGACCGTCTATTGAATATATACAATATTTATGGTACAATATTAATTATAGTCAAAGTGTTACATGTCCGTGTACGCGTATTATATTTGGCGCGCAACCTATATTCATTATATTATTTGTGTACGTCATTATTGTCGTCTCCACATGACCGTGAACCGGAGTCTATATGATATATGACAACGTTGCGTCGTGTCGGGAACGCAAAAGGCCCTGCTGAAATCGGCTGTAAAGGTTGCTTCAGGACTCCAGTTGCTATAATTTTAAACTCGCTATATATATTATGTTCCACGCTATATTATATATGCCGTTGGTACGCAAAGGTTAACGGGTTTATTTTTTTTTCACTCAATCACCTACTCCCTCTTTTCACCGCGCAATAAACGCCGTCTGGTCGCGTGCAAAGGTCAATTGTTTTGCGTGACAACCGTACCCGTTCCTCAGCCGTTGCCGCTGTAAATGACTCTTATCACTTTTGTATTTGCATCCTGAAGTTGTCGATCGAGATGAATACCTCACTACAATCTGTGGTTCATGTGTTCCTTTAAATCGAGATACAAGTAAGGATAAAACCGACTCCATAACATTTTGAAATAAACGTGTGCCAGTAATTTCTTAAGACGTTGACTGACATTTTAGACCCTCAGTAAAATTTTTAAGTGAGCCATAAGGGGTCATTTCGTCTCTCACTGTTTGTCTTTATGGACTCGCAGGGTTAAATAGCCCCTCAGATATAATTTCAATACGGTATTATCAGATTTTCTGTTATCAGCTGGTCAAAACACTCTAATTAGCATTTAAATATGTGCATTTCTTATTATTAAAAAAAAATAATAATAAAAAGCTTAAATGTGACCCATATGGGTAATACATTAAAATAGGTGTGGCAAGTCAACGTGTAAAATACTTATTTTCTTGTTCATTGTTCAAAGATAGAAAATCTGGTAAACTGTTACTTTGTACGGTTAGGTTAAAATGATCACTTCAAAACGCATACATTTTGTACTGTTATATATAATATATAAATATAAGTATGTATAATGTTATGAAGTTTGATGAGATTTAAACATTATTTAATTTATATTATATCGAAAAGTCAATTAAATTGTTATAAATAGTAGGTATATAAATAAGTCAAAATAATCAATGTTTTTTAAATTTACAGGTTAGGTAAAAGTAGGATAATACTGCCACTAAACAACTAAACATTACTATGATAATATATTTATAAATTATAATTGTATTACCAAATTAGATAAAACCGAATGGTATTTGAATTTAATAATATTTTTAGTATAATTCGTCATGAGTTCAAACTTGTTTATTTTATGTATACTTTATGAAAGTATAGAATAGTACAAAATGTCCACGTTCTGCAATCTAAAGTTTAATACGACTGTATAAAGTAAACCAGAACCAGAAAATCTAGGACATAACAAAGTAATTCTTTTCTTACCAACAGAGTTAATAACGACTAGCTGTTTACTGATAAAATAGTCGGCCTGTAATAATAAATAATAAATTGTGTATTCATAATTAATATGTAGAATTTATTGTATCATATAATTATTATGAATAATAAGCTATGGATTGTAACCGCATATGTATTGCAAATAATAATTCAAAAAATATGATTTAGTAAAAAAAAAAATTATATATTTTTAAGCTTTTAGTCAGTCTTTTTAAAAACATAAATAATATAATATTTAATCGTCGCATACACACATATGTGATGGAATAGTCATACTTTAAAAAATCCAAAAAATGCCAGTGAATAAAATTTATTTTTGTGTTCTAGAACTTTATAATAAGACACCAATAAAATTATCTTAAATTTAATTTATTTTAAATAAGTTTAAAATCAAAAAATATTTTTTATCAAATTAAAAAAAAAAGTTTTGTAGGACTGAAAAGTTTCAAGTTGTCTACGCAGACTTTTAATGTGAAAAAAGAATTATTTTCATTAAATTTGCCGCTGTGCTCTCTATCTGTACGCCATGTTGATCCGTTCGAAAAATAATGATTAAAACCAAAAATATTCGATTATATGTGGAAAACTTGTTAACATATTACAAAGTTACTTCATTAAATAAAAATCTCGAATAACAATTTTTAAAAAAAACTGGATTTTCGTGTTAGATTTTTATTTTGAATCAGAAGTACACGAAACGTGTATTATCGCATTATAAAACGAGCGTCGCGGATCTATAGCTTCGGAAAACAAAGCCAAGTGTTTCAAAATCCTAGTCCTGATAAATTATTATATCCATCGCTTGGTCCATATATCCGGTCATTAAATTAAATGTTTCCTAAATTGCTACATGTATATAACATAATATATTATATAAAAAAAAAAAATTAACCCCTGTCCATGTCGCGGAACGTTGCCAAGTCCGAGTCATTATATTGATATTTGCAGTTGGCTGGCGTATATTTTTACCCGACTCCGTGCTATTACAGTGTTAAGATAATATTATTATAACGTGTTTGATTTCTGTCAGGACGGTTTTTATTTTGCATACGCAACGCGTATCACGTATGTACGTAAGTGCAGTGGTATTGTAAACAAATCAACAATAATATTATAGTTTCTACTTTCTACTTTCTAAATATTAACGCCATCGTCATTGTTATATTAGTACATCGCATACACCGAGATTTCTTCAATATCATAATTATATATGTTTCTTTTATAACATAGATACTAACTTTATCTTCCGGCGTTGCCGTACCAAAAATTTGTTTTTTTTTTTATAAATTTATTTGTAAAAAATGTAAATGCCATATTTCTACTGCTTAGTTATAATAGTTATATAAAATATGTCACCAATGGAAATCCTACAAACATAGATTATACATAAGTCCTGCCGAAAAAACTTTCAGTTTTTCCAGAATTTTTCAATTTTCCAGTTGATTTTTCTAATTTTTCTTTCTGTAAAAATCTTCTTCGGACTATAACAAAAAAAAAAAAAAGAAGAGCCCAATTGGTTTGTCCATATTTAAGTTATATGCTTTCCAACGAAATATTTGCGTATATGAACGTTTTTGTTCAAAACTACTCACGGGCGAAGCGCTACTGCAAAATCCGTTCTTATCAAATGCCTCCTACTTATAAACCACCTACCTGCCGAATTTCAGCTTCATAAGCCAAGTAAGTAAGTTTAAAAATTTTGTAAAAAAATATGCAAATGTATAACAACTATATTATTTTATTAGAAAGATGACGCCGCTGGTGTATTCGTAATTTCTATTTAATTAATTTAACTTTTCTCATTAAATGGTTCATCTATACGCCGAACAATTCCGTCCAAAATAAAAACCACGTGTGGTTTAATTTCAGATGTAGCTGTCCAAAGATATTTCCTTACAAACCCCTATTTTGCACATTTAACGGGGGGGGGGGATTTTCAAAAATCCTTTCTAGGCTAATATCTTCTTTCAATAAAGTATATACCTGCCAAATTTCAGCTTCATAAGTCAAGTAGTTTTCGAGACTTCGTGTTTAGTCAGTGAGTGACTTTTCGCGTTTATATATATATTATATATTATACCTAAACAATACTAGCTGTTCCGCACAGCGATGCCTGTGCCGAAGATTTATTTTTTTTTTTTACAAATATATTTGCAAAAAAATATATACGCCATATTTTTATTAATTTTAATAGTAGTATAATATGTGTAACCAATGGTAACCTTTTCAATAAATAAAAAAAAAAGGGTGAGCAAGTGGATACTGCTTTGCTGTACAGTAGTTGTCGAGTGTATCATCGTAATGGATGTGTTAAATTTGAATTCAATGATATATGAATTAATTACAATATTATATAATATTGCATAATTAATGGCAACCAAACTTCACTCATGAAAAAATAAACAAAATATATAAAATATAACGGAAAAATCGGCGTTGGTGTACCTCGGTCTTTGAAGTAATTCGACCGAGATAGACAATTTGTCTGCGGTGGATTGAATATAGCACTTGGTATATTTTCAAATGTAGTTCAAACTATTCTATAAATTGTTCCGATATCAACATTAAAAATAATCAGTAATTTTCATCATAAACAGTGGAGTATTGTTTGAGTATATAAGCTAAGAACATACATTCAACGCTCATATTTGTTTTAAGATATTACAGTTTCAATAAATTTCATCTTTATTTGAGCCCACAAAGGTGACAATTTTATGCATGTTTTTTCGTTATCCGTTCGAGTAACCGATAGCAACCATTTAAATACAAAAAAAAAAACTAATTTCTTCTATTACTTTTATAATAATTCGTAAACTATGGGAAACATTTAAAAACAAAAAAAAAATTCCGATTTCCATCGTGAACCTCAAAATACTCGTTATACAGTTATAACAGTTGTAAGGATTATGACTAGTTTTAAATTATAAAAAAAAAAAAATATATAAGTAAAAAAGGATTTTATAAAAAAAAATTACTATTATACAGAATTTTATGTAAACTTTACCAATAAATTCCACATTCTACTTACAATATAATTACAACAATCATTGACATGATAGTTGTGCAATATTAAAAAGTATTTTTTTTAAATGTATATATATTTATACAACTGAATGCATGGGGAAACTTGAAGGAGGTTTAATTGAGGGTGCGCAGCACTCTTAGGTTTCATATAAACACTCCTGGCTTACCAGAGTTATAATTGTGTTCTACAAAAAAATCAAAATGTAAATTATGGATTTTGAATTTATATTTAAAAATGTATTTTGATGGATTTTATATTTATTTTGATATTACTTTGTAAATACATTTTCGTTATCAAAACATAATAATATATTAATGTGTACATAGTCATTATAATTATTAATTTTTTTCTTGATTTAAATTAAAAAAACATATTCACTTTTTTATAAGTTAACTGAAAAGTTAGGGGAGGGGGATCAAGTCTGGTCAAAACGCACATTTGTAGAACACTAATCATTTTAGCGCACCCTAACTTTGCTCTTGTGATTGTATGCATTTATATAATAATATTACGAAACATACTTTATACTTATATAGTGCTCGCCACGTGGCATTATATACGTATTACTAGTTACTACAAAATATAAAATAAAATGAATGCAATGAAAATATTACTTTTGTAGTGAATATATGTAATAAAACAACAATAAAGTAAAACAAATCGTTTATATTATTATTATTTTTTTATTATCAACGGCGTTTCTATACTTTCTTTTTATTTGTTAAAATGTGCGTTATATTATATTATATATATATATATATATATATATATATATATAATATAATATAATATATATTATTATTAAATAATATTATTGTACAAAATATGCAAGCTCAAATATATTGTTCACATGTACAATGTTATGTTATTATTATATTATAATTTTAATAGTAATAATAATAATAATAATAATAATAATATTGCATTCGCATAATATATCTAAATCAATACTCAATAATTCTTATTGTATAATATTATTATATAATTTTACTGTGTTTCAAAAATGAAAACTTAACAAATCGTAATATAACTGTACACATTTTTCGCTAACGTACACCTTAAAAACACATAATATTTTATAAATATCTATGTGTGTCCGCGTGTTTTATAATAATATAATAATATGTAATGTTTAAGGACTGCATTGTCTCGATTTGTGCCGAAGTAACTCGAATTTGTACGTGATGTGACGTATTTGTCGAGCTCGTATGCACACGGAAGTCTGCTCTCGTCTTGGCAGAGCCATACCGCTGCGGATAACGTTTACGGTATGATAACCACAATAATATTTCCAATAATAATAACAATTATCATAATCATAATCATAATAATTTTCATACATTATAATATTATTATGTTTTGTAATTATTATGGGTTGTACAATATTATGTAGTTTGCGCCGAGTTATACGTGCTCAGCAGCTCGTCTCCGAATATTGTCATAATCCGCTTGGTTCGCCCTGCAGTGCTCTGGACGCTTCCATTATTGCTTCGTCCAGTCGTTCTACACGAGTGCTTATCGAGTGATCGCTGTAAGTAAAAAAAACATCAACGACGGATTAATGATTTTCATATTTTTTAGTAAAAAAAGTAAATACTAAATAATATTTAAGTACTAAAATCGGGGTCAAACTCAACGTTTCGGGACTCTTATAGAGTAGTTTTCAAAATAGGCGTCCTCACTTTGGTATTTTTTTACGTCATAATAATAACTAATGTGTTAATTTCGCCCGTATAAAGATTTATTGCTTTTTCTATACATATTGAATGAACAACAATTGTACATAGTTTCCAAATCAGAAAATAGTTCTTTTTTATGATTATAGTGAATTTGATAACTCAAATTACTTTAAAATTAACATAGTGACAAAAATTAACTATTCAGGTTTGATGTTGAGTTGCTACCTATATATGAGATGAAATTGTCACGTATCAAATGTCAATATGCGCCTACAAACTATTACCTATACATAAATTATATAATATGAACAAAATTCTTTCCTCCGATATTATAAATAGTAAGTATATAGAAAGTCTTGAACATTTCTACAAAACCAACTTTAAGTAAATGAATTTTTAATTATTTCGTTTAATGATATTTTATATATTACATTTTTTGTTATATTTTGTTTTATTTTGTTTTGTGGTATTTAATTATTTTTGTTTACTGTTTTCCGCTTTAATTATGTTTGCAAATTGTAATCGGTTTTTGTTATATATAACGTTATAACCATAACGTTTGCAATCCTCGAGTGCCTTAGTTTTTGACAGTCGTTTAGATCGTTTTTATGAATAATTGATGGGTACACGATCTTTTGAATACAGATATTAGATGGTATGAACTAAATTACTATTATATAAGATTGCTGTAGACGTCACGTGATATAACTGCATTTACCTGTAATCAGTAGCGGCTCGTTAGGAGAGATTTTTAAACTGCGTCTCCCATTAAAAAAATTATTAGCTACTTCTAAATAATAATTAATTAAAAATAAAAATGCATAAAAGTATTTTTATCTGAATTGAAAATATATATTGTTTTCTTTTTCTGTTATTATTGAAGACCAAAAATTTAAAACCTTTAAATAGTCAATTTGATAGAAATACTATTTCAGTAATTTGGACGACAGTCGCCAATTCAGTGAAACTGTCACTCGACTGTTTTAATAGTAACACGTAATGTTGTGACGAGTCGGGTGGAGGGGACAGGGGAGAATAAGCTGCGCGTATATATAGACAATATTGAAACTGGGTTCACGACATTTTACATCGTACTGCTGTCGTTCCGTCACTGTAAGCCGTTGTAATTTATTACATTTAATAATAATACTATACCTGTTGTCTATTATTTTTAACATTTTAATATTTTATTTAAAAATTATTTACGAAATACAAAAAAACCAGATCATAGGACAATTATTATTACGTTTAACACTTTAAACGTTTGAACAAAAAAAATCATCAATTTCCATTCTCCCTAGAATATTTACTCACGAGTCATCACTGCATGTAAATACAGTAATTTAAATGTTATAATAATATTATATGTGAATATGCTGGAATATAATATTATAATTGGTACTTTTTGTCCCGCTGCGAAACCGAGTTCAAGAATCGCGCGTTTTGTACAGAACTTTATAGCGCTTGGTTTATTTCGCCGGAACGTTTTTAAATTTATGTTTCGCCAAACAATTTATATATTACATATATACATATAATATATATATATGTACTATTCACGCGGGGTAACTAATATATTTGACTCGAGAAAATAAAAACGTCTCTGCTGCACGGAATTCCTCCGGAGATGAAATATTAACGCGATAAATTTTTGTCAAAACATGTTCAACGCTTACGGACAGCTGCAGTAGAATGATAATATTATATAAGTAATAGAATCGCAGTGCTAAAAACCAGCGAACTGAGTTCGCGCACGAGATGACGTAATTAGGTTTATTATAATTATATTGTTTTCTTCATACTAAAATATTATGTGTAATAATATATCATAATTTATTATTATAGAATACAATATTATACACCTTTTCGCGTTAATTATACAAATAACGGTTTAAACGCATTATTTATGTAGTGATCACGTGTTTTTATCATTAGAGCGTATTTATTGAAAATAGTAGTATTTTTTATTCTTACCAGATTTATAAATGTAAACACTAATTTTCTTTGTCAATATTTTATATTTTTATATTGTCAATCGAGAAACATAACTAAAAAATCATTTTTTTTTACAAGTTTTCTCATTACAGTGGTTTAGTTTTTTTAATGACAACCTAAATGTTTTTAGCTTCATATTTACTAAGACCAATGGTAAATCGATTTTGGGCGGTCCGCAAATATTGTAATCTATCACTTAAAATTCTTAATTATTCACTATCTGATATTAATACATCAATATTTCTTCTGCTTCCAATATTGATACTAAATTTGTAAGTTATTGTTATTACCTAATTTACTTAACTATTACCTTAAATCAAAAAGGACTTTGATAGAAATTATAGCATAAAAATATTTGACGTTTATAGGTGAAAAAGAGAATGTTGTATAGATACTTAAAATCTATTTAAGTACAAGTACCCAATGTTTCTTCAAAAATTAACTCATTTCATACAATTTTAGTCGGTTAAAAAGGATTAGCAGTTGTATCATTTTTTAAAGAGGTCGTCGACGCATCACGTATAAAATAATGCATAATACAAAATATACAAAATTAATTTTTATGCAAAAATATAATTTATGATATTATATTCTATGCATGTATTATAAATCACGATTACTTCTTAGGAAATATAACAACAGTCCGATATAAAATAATAATAATAATAATACGTATTTTATTTATGCGTGCGAGCAGAGTGTCTTTTTATGTATATACGTGCAAATACACATTAAAATGTATGAATACACACATACACATACACAAACGGACGAGACCACGAGAGTGGTAGGGATAAGAAACGTTTTTATTTATATGATACACTTTCAACGACGATCGCATAAAAAGCTGTCTATTGCGTTTTTTTAAAGCTCGGCATGATATCCGAAGTCATTTGTTAGTGCTTCGTTACAATAACGTCGTCGTCCATGGCCGGACTGACCCACTGGACTAGTCTTGTAGCTACAAAGCTTGTCTCATGTCTTATTGAGAACACTTTTCAAATGTATTCAAAATATGTATTTAAATACTTGGTGTCATTTGAATTTAAAATACGTATTCGAATACTGTCTTTCAAAAATATTTGAGTATAAATACAAATACATTTTAAAAGTATTTAAAATACTTTACAAGTACTTTTTTTAAATATTTATTTCGAATTTCATATGCCTTATACCTATTATACATTTTAATTAGGTCAAGTTAAACTTCAGCTAAGTAGGTAAAAATGTAAGCTATTGTGTCATCTGGATATTTAATGAATTATTATAAATTCTTTAAAGTATTAAAAAATATCGTTTTAAAATCGTAAAATACGAAAGAATAATATTGTTTGTTAAAATATAAACGTAAAAAGAAAAAAAGTATTTGGTGTTCTGAAATAAAATACAAAGAAAAAGTTGTTTTAAATATTTAAGATACATTTGTCAAAAAGTAATTGAGAAGTATTTAAAAATTAAAATACACTTGTTAAAAAGTATTTGAAATACCAAAAAGGTATTAAAGTACAAGTATTTGAATAATAAGATTGCCTGTAGGATAGTAGACCCTTGTATTATAAGTGCACGGGATTCTTTATTAATAATAAGCGCCAAGGTGACATAATTTAGGAATACCTTATCTTTATTATCATCATCGTAATTTCTGAATTTGATAATAGAATTAGAATATTATAAAACAATATTTTGTCAGTTTCCAAAATTTACCGTCCCTTAAATTTTTCTTCCCAGGGCCCAAACCCCCTACCCTCATCCTTAAATACATCTCTGATTATACCTATTACTATCCCTTATTACTGTTGTAGCGATGTGCGTGCAGTCGTCTAATTCGTTCGGTGGCAATCGATGAGATACTGTGTACCATCATTGTGTTCAGGAACGAATCGATTTCAATATATATATATATATGTGTGTGTGTGTGTGTGTGTGTGTATGTGTGGAACAGAAACTAAAGTTTGTTACCTAATTTAACTTGTGCTCCAGAGCAGATATCCTAAATTGAATACACAATCTCGAAAATAATAAATTATATTCTTAAACTGCAAAAGTTGGGCAACCGACTCATATCGGCGCATGCGTGCATCGGATTTGCATACCCAGTGCGCCAGCTTAAACATACAGAGGAAAAATAACGTGGCTTCTTAATTTTACGCGCGTATAATTTAATATTATAATACTGTACACACTGCTGCAGTGTCTAGACTTACTGTGATAAGGTTTGGGTCTGGAAGTTTAAAAATGTGTCCAAAATTAAAAAATAGTCAATTTTATCAGTAAATAAAATTATGTCCAATTCATCAAGAATAATAAATTGTATGGGTAGTTTCGTTAAAATATTAAAATACATTTTGTTTTATCTAAACTCTAAAAGTTATAATTTAATATGGAGGAGAATCTCAAATTCACTTAAAAAGTTAGTCAACTTACCTTACGACATTTTTAAAATAACAACTAAACGTTTTGTTGAAAATGCATCCTACTTTAATATTACTGTTTATTACATTAACTATAGTGGCCTAGGAAATTATACATTTGAGTTAACTAAATTATTAAACCAAGAAATATTAATTAAGAAATAATATTAGTATACTATAATATTATAATATAATATATGTGACCAAGGTGATGACTAAATTGTTTTTTTATTTAAATTATTGTGGTTATTGTTATTAGTTTATTTTTTATGATTAAAATGTGTTCACAACCCGGAGACGAAAAATAAAAATGTATTATTATTATTACTGTATTAATTAGCTGAAAATGTGGCTGATGTATCGATTTAACAATACTACTGACGACCAAAATCTCTAACTGACGCGATAAGTTGCATTTTGCAATCGACGCTTCACAGTAATTTTCAAATCATCAGTTCGCTATTGCCTCATAGCCCAGAAAACGCATTTCTATTAAAATATGTAGTGATGGCCAACGGTACTATTATAATATTGTTATGAACTCGCGTACATTTCTTACACTCTTGTGGTTGTATTTCACAATAGAGTCAGTGTGTGCGCACATTATATCCGAACCGGAAATTATACTACGATGTACATTATCGTACGTTGTGTGCTGTATATATGCACCGCGTCTGAAGTACATACGTACTATTATCAGCAGGGTTACGGGATTACCACGAAAAAGAGCATTTTTTTTTCTGTTGAAATATATATCGAAGAATCATCGTTCACCGCGTAGGCCATTTACGAAATACAAACCTAAATAATAAATAAAATATATACACTCGTAGAACTTCATCGCATACTTGAATACCAGCCACGGATGGTGCACTCTCCTCTTTCTCTATCCCGTTCACTCACGCGCTCTCTACGCTCTCTTTTATCCATTTTCGCCGGCACTACTCGCTCGCTAACGAATTGAAATGCCAAATCGAATTTTTCACCGGTATAGTACGCTGCAATATCTACGTGATGTGTTTACCGGTATTGGTGTATGAATAAAAATAAAATTCGCTACGACCTCAGACCTCTCTTCCGTTTTGTATAATATTATTATATTTTGTGTATGTGTGTACAAAATATATTGTAATATTTCAAAAAATATGCTGTTTCATGTGATTTCACTTATTCGCCGATGACTTGCACTCTGCGACGGATTTTTTTCACCCCCTCGAAAAATCACTGAATAATAATAAATAATATGCGCATAATATTATATTATCAACAAAGCAATGTGATATATTTATGTGGTTGCTAAAGATATTTCGTACGAATTCTATCAAATAATCAATATCATATACGTAAATTATTGATTTTGCCAAAGCAACAATTGAGTACAATTTTATAACGAAGAGTATTACAAAACTACAATCATTGTGATCAAATATGGTATTTGTACTCTGTAACACAACAATATCGGTTATAGTTTTATTATGCCACTTTAAACATAATTTACGAAAACGTGTTGCAAAAATTATTATGCATTATTATTATTAGTGGTGTTGTTGGCTGGAGTCTGGGGTTTTTTTTTTACTAATTTTTGTATATAATACAAACAGAATATTGTTATCTATCTCTCATTATAGAGTATGATTCTTTTAACAGTGAAAACTCATTATTTCCAAAAGTATTAACGTTTTTTAAAATACATTTTTTCATAATTTAAAGTCATGACACAATATTTTGGAAAAACAAGTTATACGATATATATTTTTTTTAGTATTTTACCTTTTTGAATGTCAACATACATTTTTAATTTCATATTATAAAATCTAAAGGGAAATATTTTCTGAAAATGTTGATACATAAAAATTGAATTGTATACAGATTTAAACCTAGTTATAATAATATCATCATTTTAAACCTAGTTAATTAGTTAAAAGTGTTAAATAATATAAAGCTAAAACGAAGGCTTTACACGACCACACCAGACTAATGGTATTTCGCAAAATGTTGGTTCACTAATCTGTTCATTTTAACTAACTTAGTAAATTACTTATAAAGTATAACTCATAACAAATTAATTAATCGTTCGAAATTCAAATTTTATATTTTGACATTCTTAGAAGTACAAAATTAAAAATGTATAAAGTCGTTTAAAAGAAGTGAAAACTTAAAAAAAATTATAACCATAAGAAATATTAAAACTATTGTGTTGTGGTGTGGTAAATTCAAGCTATGTGAGAAAATGTTTTATAAAAAATGTTCGAAATAATGAGAGTTAACTGTCAAAATAATCACCCAGTATAGGTAAAGGTATTATAAACATTATAAGCCGCGTGACTGCAGATCATTTTAATAATATAATACACGTTGTTTTCAACGGTTAACATGTAACATGTGGGTAGATGTAATATAATCCATCAATCCGAAACCACAACAATATTTCCGACCTTTTTTTCGGGGCATTTTTTTTTTTGCTCAACCCATGTAAAGTCCGTGGGTCGTGTATGATCGATCGCGGGTCAAAATGTTAGTCATTAAACGCAAACTATACGATAGTTTATTTATTGTTTTTTTTATTATTCATAGTGATTCGTGGTAATATAGGCCACCGAGATCTATATAATTTTACAAATGTATATTTAATATTTATAATTACGAGCTATCTAATAATAATAATAGATTGATCTCAATTCGATTGTGGATATTGTTGTGCTAGGTAATCTTCTGTGGGTGCAGCTTGAACGAGTAGATTAGCTAATCTTGTCATTTTCGGTTTAACGTTATTATTAGAAAGCAAAGGGTGAACCATTTCTAATATTTTGATTAATTTTGGTAGATACGTCATTGGATCCAACTTGATTATGCAAATTTATATTTTTGTTTGACGAATTTTCTTCTATGTATTAAAATGATTTGAAACTAATGTGTAAGTAATATCTGGCTTATGTATAAATACAAAGTGATTCATTAGACGTTAAACACTCATTATATTGAAAAGTACTGAATTTTTTCAGAAAATCATGGGTAATTAACCTTATCAGTAAATGTACAGGGCTTACATTCCTAACTATATGGTTCGGTTAATTTTGGGAAATGTTGCGTTGACAGTTGTTTCAGCGTAACATTTTGCTTCTGCGTTATGCATAATTGGGACAGCTGTAAATATGGGCTTGCAATTTTCGTTTATAAGAGAGGCTAAATTTTCATCAAATCATGGTACTGATTTGAATAGTTTAAGTATATTGTTTGATCAGTTTTTCAGATAGACATTTTTTTATACGCTAAAATATGGTTTTTTTATACTTATTAAAACACGAAGCAATCGACTGACTTTTGCTTTTAAAAATTCATTATTATTTCATTGATTAATTAAATAATTTGAAATTTCTATATGAGGTCTTGTAGGTATAACTATAAATATATACATAATATGTTAGTCAAGTTACCGGATAATCTGATATGCTTCGTACCGTGTAACTTCTATTGAAAGTTAAAATACGAGCACGATATATACACATGTGTGTTGCTCGATTAGGAGTCAAACATATTTATTTTAATCCATGTAAAGGTATTATGTACGCTAACTGATGACTTATATCAACTATAAAACAATAGCTGACATTATTCTCTTCCGAAATAAAAATGTTTCATTTAGAGTTTTTCCGAGATACCTACTCGGTTTATTTATAATATAAACCCAATTTTGTTAAGTATTCGAATACTTGTAGATATTTCAATAATTTTTCGGTGTTTCAAACATTTTTCAAATACTTTTTCGTTATATTTTATTCCACAATACTAAATACTTTTTTTTTTTTACCGTTGTATTTCAACGACCAATCATTTTGTCTCGTACTCTACTATTTTAAAAATTTTTCTCAAAATAATATTTTTTATAATATTTCTAAGAATTTATAAGATTTTATTAAACACGCAGATGATACAATAGCTTAATATAATTAAAATATAATAGGTATATGACATTTGAAATTTTTGAACCAATAAAAAAAATATATATTCATTATTTATTTTATTAAAATATTTATTAATAATTTTAAGTATAGGTACATTTGTGATAAATGTACAAATATTTTAATATACAAAAAAGTACTTGTAAAGCATTTTGAATATTTTAAAAATATATTTGTATTTATATTAAAATACTTTTAAGAGACAGTTTCGATAGCAAGTATTTAAATGCATATTCTGAATACATTTGAAAAATATTCTTAACAAGATTGTATAAATCTTAATTGGTGATTATTTAATTTTTATTACGTATCTAATTATCAATGTACCTATATATTTTAAGTGTTGAAGTATTTATTTATCCTAAATAACCAATTATTCAATTATGCCGTTTCGTTGTTTAAATAAAAAAAACCTACACAAGATAAAATAATATTAAAAATGACCTCCTGCTTAACGTTTTATTGCTATTATTGCTAATAATATTTTTAAATTCCAAAACTTTGCAATTTCCGTACATCATGCTGACTGCCAAAGTGCAGAAATATCGGCGATCATTAGGTATGATGTATTATAATTTTTATAATATGATATGATAATTTATTATGTACTGTTGTCTGTTTATTTCGTTCGATTTTACGTCCGAAAACCAATTGTACGGAAATGGAAGAAATATTTTGTGTTTTTACTCGTTTAATATATACGGGATAATTTAATGCGCATACTACCACAATATTTTCCAATTATAGTTTGCGATCTCTGAATACAAATATATTCAACTATTATGAATATTATTTTATTTATCGTGAATTCAACGTATCGTGCGGAGCGAAATGTTAGTGATGTCCAAATATCGATCATAATATTATTAAACCAGCAATAACAATATAATATAATGTATATTCTCACGTTTGCAAGCGCGAGAGTAAATTGATTCCTTCGATTCGTACTAAGCGGCTTTGCCGGCTATTAATTCTGTCAAGACTTAAATTATAACCATAATATATTATAAATCGGGTGATTCATTTAAAATAATACACTCATTATTTCAAAAAACTTTCAACAATTTTTACATGAATTATTATTTTTATTTTTCTTAATCGACTTCGACGACAATGACTATTATTAGTTGTAGTGTGTCATAATATATTTACCTAGTTTATGTTACAATTTTAGAGCCGCACATTTTTGAGTTTATCTATTTTATATAACATTATATTAATACAAATGTATTAATATAATACAAATTAATATACATATAATAATACAAATTAATTTTATTCAAAAACTTCAAGGTTAGTCGATTGGTGTCTGTGTTAGGTCCAAGTGCAGAGTCTAGAGTGTTGAGAATATTTAGGTTGGAGAGGGTACCTGTGTACTGCTGTAATTCCGTAAATATATATTATACTGTGTGAGTTCCATTCCTCAATTCATGCAAATAGGTTTTTCGTCTTTTGAAATTTATATGATTTTATAAATCAATAGAAAACAACGTTTTTCTAACAAATATATTTGTCACTATTTGCTATCGTTATCTATTTAAAAATATGTTTTAGAGTTCTTCGTTGTGTAAAAATAGAATTTTGGAAGAATAGTGTATCAGTTATATGTTTCTAAAGTATAAATGAGCGGAGTTGAGTGGTTCAGGGGTACCCCTGAAAATGCTGATTCATTACTTTGCTTTTAAGCCTTAAATACCTACTTATTAAGTTATAACTAATAAATTAATAAGCAACTTGTCAAAATTCTATTTTGCTGAATAGAAATGCTCCGAATATTATTTTGCTTCGGAATATGAAATTAAAAATGTATGTTGTCATTTAAATAAGTAAAAATTATATTTTTTTTTTAAAAAAATGTTGATTTTTACTTTTTAAAGACTTAAAAGTATATACAAGAAATATTTTATAAAATATTAGTGTTTTCTGAAATATGAGTATCTTATGTTAAATGGATCACTTCGTATATATTTTAGACTATAAGTCTAAATCATTATTTTGAATTATATATTTATATATATATATGTTTAAATAAATTATACCTATTACCATTGATTATAATTATAAATAGTACTAGGTACCTAAATATATTATAAAATTAATTTATAATACGTACCTATGTACCAATATGTTATAAAATATCACGATATAGGTATTTTAAATAAATAAACAATTATTAGGTACATATATAAATTCAACTTATTAATTTTTTTCTGTAAATTGTTAGTCAGATGACTTTTTTTTTAATTTTCATCTACATAAATGGAAATTTAAACTATCAAAGTATTATAAATATTTTATCTAATATAACATTTATTTTGTAAAACTATTTGTAAGGACTATTATTCATAAAATAAACATTTTATTAACTCAAAAACTACTAGTTCGAATTTTGATTTAAATAAAAAAAATCGTGCACTTAACAATTCACAATAAAAAGGTTAGATAGTTTTCATTTGAAAAAAATAAGTTTATATCGACCCTACTTTAATAGTAAAAAATCTAAATAATTGAAAATATCGTCATTAGAATACTCAAATATATTTACAAAACCAAAATACAAACAAACGTCTTATTAATGGCAAAAATAGAGATGAGCACGCTTAGTAAATCACTCTGCATTTACGTATAATATGCACAGTAGACTACATAATATGTGTCCTGTTCATAATAACTTTTCAAATGTAATATCATTTATTACGTATTTTATGTATCAAATTTAAATAAACAAAGACGTTAGGTTTGCACGTCTTCTCCCGATTCTATATTTATATTTATAATCATTTTTTTTTTCATTTGTCTTAACAAGGTTTTCAACAAATTTGCGGCGGCGTCACGTGCAGTTTGTATTTAATATTTATATTATTTTATTATTAATTTAATGCATCAACTGCGTGGTTATTAACCAGTTTTATAACACTGCAATTATTATTAGCATAAAATTTAGTTTTTACAGCTTTTTGTTTTGTTAAATTAGCTGTCCGTGTTTGACTTTATTTTAATGAATCTCGTCTAATTTAATTTTCTGGTCATATTTGTTGTCGTATTGATATTTCTTAAGGGTTTTTGGTAGTTGAATTTCGTGACACATTATGACGTATTGATGGCATCTGAATAAGGTGTGTTTAAATATTATTCAAAACGCAATTTTACAAGTCGAACACGTGGGTTTGTCGGCTACATTATAGTTGCGTTCCACACAGTCTAGTCCCTAATTTTATAGTCGAATTGAATCTGACTACATAGTAGTAATAAATCTATTTTAGTTACAAATAATCGTTCGTTTTTCATGACAGTGTAATCTAATCAATCTCGTCTTGCCTTCGTTATCTTTCATCTTTATCCGAGATACTAGTTTGTAAAGGAAGTTTGTTAGAAGTTTTTTCTAATGAATGACAAATAATTAAAGAGTAATTTTAAAAATATAAATATTCAATTCAAGTATGTGAAAAATCAATTTATAATTGAATTGCATTTTTATTTCTATTTTTTAACTTATTATCAATTTAAATTAATAATACAAATTACTATGTCAAATAAAAACGTAGTTATTGCGATAGTCCTAGATTTCTAAAAATGAGAATGAAAATACTATTTTATATTAATTTTTTGGGACTCAACTAGTCAAAAAAAGAATATACGTGGGTCATTGGATTTAACTAAACTGTCGGTTTGTCTTCATCCTTGATTATGAGAAGGTCCACGCGTGCTAGTTCTATACGAAGTCGGTTTTTGATCGTTACAATTTTTTTTTCCTTCGAATTTCTAAAGATTTCGGATCAACAATACAGAGTCGCTAATTAAATTCACCCAAGTTTACATTATCGCTGCTATTAATCGACTCGCGGTGACTTCACTATTTGAAAGATACGTTATTCGTCCAAATTTATATTGAAAGTCTCAAAATTGTCATTTTTGGTCGCCTCATAGCAGAAATTTCTATTGGTCTCCTCGTTAAGCTTGTTTACTTTGGCGTCTATGTATCTACATATAACATTATGCAGATACAATATCCACGAGAGTATATTATAACTTTACGTCCTACGCGCAGACTTCAGAAGTTCGGTGAACGTCTCTCGGAGAAATTAATATCGCCACATCGATGCCCAATTAAAAAATACCGTAGGTACACGCTTTATAGCAGATTCGTCAGGGGAAACGAACAAACGAGTTTGTTGAATTTTATATAGTCACTAAAAGCTCGCATTACCAATTCGATACGTTCCCACGCGATCTGATGCCGTCCTATCGTAAATAATTCCATCTATTTTATATTCGAACTGGATGGATTGAAACGATACTAAAAAATTTCCATTATTTTATTAAACATTAATTTGCGTTTATATAAATATTGGATTGGCCTCGAAAATTTCCGTAGATAAATAGTTTAACAACGTTTTTGGGAGGGATGGGGGACACGGCCGCTGACGTAAAGTCGTATATAGAGTGATTATTTTAATCATTCCACTTGTTAGTTTAAAAAATATTAAGTAACGTTTTTGATAATATTTTTTTTAAACATAATTAAAATTCATAACAAACCAATATTTAAAACCAATTATACTTTTGATATTCATACGATTATATTTTTTTCCTTTTTCGAATGACAATGTATTTAATTTCATAATTCAAATCATTATATTTTTTTGTTGAGAATTTCGTCATATAAAAATTGAATAATATTATAAACGAGTATTTAATTAGTTTAAGTATTAAAAAAAAAGTTATAGTGAGTAATGGGGAGTGACATAAGGACATCCCTCAAATTTTTGCTACTACTCCGTTTATATACTTTTTATATTTTTTTTTATCTTTGTTGCCTCAGTCTTACAATCGTAAATTTGTCATTCTAAAATGTAAAATATTTTTTTAAAAAAATAATAAAAGTTTTATTTTTTTTTCCAAAAATGTTGTCTATTATGTATTTAGATTATGCAATATTTCAAAAACATTAATAATTTTCAAGATAATGAGTGCTTACAGTTTAAAAAATTAGCCACTATTAATATTAATGTAGTTTCGATTCAGACGCATATAATGGCATAGCTGACGACTATAATAATACTATAGCAAAAAATATTTTAATAACGAGAAAGAAAAAATAATAATATACACGCTTGTGTTTATATAAACTTATAATAAACGCGGGACACGCGAATACGACGCACTATTATAATGGCAGTCTACTATAATATTATTATTTATTATAGGCATACAGAAACAATTTTTGTTTTTTTAAAAAGCCGTGTCCTGAAAGTTTATCTGTTTCTATGTCGTGAAGATAACGTGCGACATACATAATAATGACTTTGGATGACAGACATAATATTATAATAATGTGCTCGTTATCGTATGCATACCTAATACGTGCTATAGATATAATAAACATATCGCATAATATTCGTTATATAGATTATTATGAATTATAGACCCGCACGAATTACATAATGTTATCGTCGAAAGTCGATCGAATTATAAAATAAAAATAGCAATGATTTAAAATATCATTATTGACACTAAATAATACTTTAAAATTTATTTGCAGGTATTTTATTGTATCAACATTTCCCAAACTTGCACATGGGACAAAGCAAGAATGTTATCCGTGTTCGAGTTCGTTGACAAAAAATAAAACACAACAATGGTTATCAATCAACGCAGATTAAAATTTAAAAATTAAAAACGTATTCATTTTAATTTAGTATGGTTTGAAAAAAATATTAGTTATTCACACAAAGTCAATTATCATTGGTGTTTATAATATTATAACGTATATAATATGGCAAAAACAGATTGAAACGTTTAAACGTAATTAAAACGAAAAACGCTAAACATAAATAATTAAATGACACAAAACGTAGTAGGTCGTTCTGATATTGACCTTAAATTCATTTCATCTATTATCACGGGTTCACTGGATGTTCTTGACATTTTATCCAATATTAAACTATGTGTTCCTCCTTAAAGTTGTTGAAACCATAACCTTTTGTATAATTCTCCACATTTAATTTCTTATGATTATAACCATTCATTGCACTTAATGTTACGTTCTTATAAAAAATATGTACACTCATATTATAATTACTTAGTCTTAATACTTTTTAGTTACGTTTACTTAATTTTAATTTAAATACAGTTATTGTCGTTATATATTTGGGTATACCTACGAAAATGTCGATTGTTGTTAATACAATAAATTAATTAACTGACAAAATTTATAACATATATTATTAAACAAAGCATGACGCAAAACGAAATTACTTAAAACCCATTTACCTATAGTTAAAATATTGGTTTCATAAAAATATTTATTCCGTGCGATTTATTTTTTTCTCAGTAATCAATCCAAGAATTGTGTTCCATATCTCGACAACTCTCTGAATTATAAATTGTTTTTAACGATAAACGATAAACGCAAAAGTTGTGTAACGTTTTACTTCTAAATAATGGAAACATTGTATACTGTTTAAATTGTAAATAACGTAAGACGAAATTTCTTTTTTCAAATGCAAGCCCTCCTTTTATTATTAAAAATGATTATAATCATAATATTATAATTCAATGGGTATATTATAAAAGCACGTTTTCCCTTTTCCTTATGATGGCTATAACGCATACGCATTTGTGGAGGATTGTTTGAAGGTCATGGCCCCCTGCAGGACTGGCCCTCGATTATAAATAGTGACCTTGGCTACGACTTCTTCCATTTATTACGTTTTGTTTTCTACAAAATTTTAGTGATAAATAAATAAAATAATATTAAACTGCATATTTTTATACTTACTTACGATCATATAATAATATTATGTTTGGAATTTGTTTTGCCGTATTCGCGTATTGCAGAGTAATATGTAGGAATATTTGGATTTTCGCCGACGTTGAATCAAAGTAACAATTTAGTTTGTAGAAAAAAACCAAGAAAAAATTCACAGCCCCCAATCATTCCGGCTACAATTTCTTTTGCTTTTTAATAAAGGTCTCCGTGCAGAAAACTATATCAGAGTTTAGTGTGTCGTGTAATCTGATTACACACCGATAACCTCGTGTAAGACCGTGATGTAGAAGTGTAGATTAGACGCGTATAGTGTCTGCCGCTTTACCGACTATATTATTATATTATGTCCTACGTATTAAAACTTTTTTCCTTTTTATTTTTAATTTTGTCGTGCAAACAGGTCACAGGAAGCCGTTCGCTAATCTCGCGCGCGAGTATTTCACATTTCGCAAACGTTAGATTCCGCGGCCTTTTCCTTCCTCTCGCCGTTAACTACTGCGTAGGTATACCTACATCGAGACTATAATATTATAATAGTAATAATTGTTTCCTCCGAGTCCTCCTCGTGTTTTTCATTTCATGCCACGGTAGTCACATTGTTGCAGCTTCTAACCCACCAAATAGCTGCTCACGCGCGTAAACATATTTTATCGTGCCACTAATTTTGATCTTGTGATTTTTAATTATTTATTTTATATTTATTCACAGTTTAACGGACCAAGGTTCTTAAAATTGTAATTGTATGTAAAAATTAAAGCAAAAAAAAAAAATAATTTAAATAATTATAGATAATATTTTAGCAAAAATACATATAGTATGAAGATTACACATAGAATTTGAATTATTATACATCATTATTTTTTTAAATAAACAAAAAATTGAATTTAATACATTCACGACTAGATGAAAAAAGTCTGACGAGGAGTAACTGTTATTATAGATATGTTTAAAATACGAGGGAAAAATGAATGAGCACCTGTTTTCTTTTAACAAATAATTGTTTACTTCTAGATATAACTATGATATAACGTGAATATCTAATATTGTGTCAATAAATAAAGACGATCAATATTTCCATTTAATAAATAATATACAAACAAATTATAACCTATACTCGTATGTTTTTATTGTAAACAGTTTTTCGCGTCCATTATAATGATTCAAGTACTTATATTTTATAGGTCATAACTTTTTTTTTTTATTTTTCTTAAAAGTTTCGGTATACAATATTTACCGGTACAATTTTTCAATTTTTTTTATTTTTTCGCTGTATACTAATTGAGTCCCGATACTTGAACGGGAAAAAATAATATACTAATTGAGCCCCGGGTACAAACGGAACATATACTAATTGATTTCGATATATGTATAGGATATTGTTCATATAGCTTTTATAACTTTCGTCAGATAATACAATAACATATTATTTAGGTAGGAAATCGTTTTCATTATATTATACACTCTAGTTTAGGAGGTACACCGAGCATCATGAATGAAGTTATACTAAGGGAAAGAAATAAAATTATATTTTTAATCATATTGTGTTCATATTATTAATATAAGAAATTATATAAAAGTAAAAAAAAAAGAAATCGGAAATCAAATGCAGCTGTTGCAATTAAATACAATTACTAGATTTGAATATATACAAAGCTTATCCCATAAATTTTTACCAATATGAAATTTCATACATTATTATATACTTATATTATAAAATATTAAAAAAAAAAAATTCAAAAAATGTTATTTTATTATTACCTATATTAATTTAATTATACATAAATTATAGATATTATATTAAAAGTTTTTTTTTTAACCATACCTGTAGAATTTTTTTTTTATTATACAGTCCTAAGTCTGTTAAAATGGGAAGGAAATTTTTTTTTTTTAATTTGATGAGACTCAGTATAAAAGCATGGACTTAATTAGTATTATACCTAAAATTTCACAGGACTCAATTGATATATATCTTAAAACAACCCGGGACTCAATTGATATATATCTTAAAACAACTTGGGACTCAATTCGTCATAAAAGGTTATATTGAGACTCAATTCGTATGCAGCCTATTTTTTATATAGTAGGAGTTTTCCTCGAATTTTTTTTCTACGATCACATATCGGTGTGGAAGTGAGTGATAAAGTTATTATTAATAACCGTTGCTTGAAATAAAAATGCATTGAAGGCAGACAAATTACTACTTTTAATCCCATTATCATTATTTTATAATATTATTATGTTCACCTGTACACCTGCAACACAGTATATTTAATTATATTTATTACAATGATTATATTATAATTACACCCAATTGAACAACGACAATAATTTCATCACTTATAATATAGCAGATAAAATGTGTTATATATGTATCATATTCATAATTTCCTTCTCAAAAGTCTAAGAAATCCGACCGAAATATATTACAAATCGATTGTTCAGCAGATCCAAAAAAAACAACTAGAAACCAAACGAAGGGGGCACTCAAGGGGAATGTAGGGGTGTTTTTTACAAAATATGGTATCGGAAATTCCTCTTTGAAATTGGTATGCAATTCATAATTCATTAACACATTAGTACCGAATGCGCCATGGACATAATATTACTAAACGTGACAGAAGACTGTCATTCCTTATTTTTTTTCATTTACGTTCCGGGACACAATACGTATTTTAATAATACTCGTATATTGTGTTTGAAATTATTGTACTCTCAAAATAATACAAATGGAATTACTGTCTACCGTTTATATTATTAATGGTTTTGAGTTATTGTCTAGTACATTGGTTTCCAACCTTTTTTATTCTACACCCTCCTTGCAAATTTTCAAAAATCTCATAATCCCCTTTAAATTAGAGTTTAGACGACCTTTTTTTTAGTGAGCCGTACAAATAAATTTTACAAAATAACTATATATATTATGCAATTAATGACTTATTTCTTTTTTTCATAATTTTAAAAATAGGATATAGATAAAACAACTTTATACTTTATAACATTTTTTTTTTAAATTAATTTAATGAGAAAAAATGTTTTTTTCTCACCAAGTTCATAATTCGTGAAAATTATTATTTCATCATCACTATTATATTCCCCATGTAGTATCTAAATTCCCCTCTGGGAGGAAATCTCTCCTCTCAACTGGTTGAGAACCACTAGTCAAGTAGGTTTAGAAAATATTGTATTTGTGAAATTAAATATTATATATATTAAACATGAATGATTATCAGTGGACTAGCCTCATTTCGCTCTAAACAATAAAAACTATATTTTTTTTCGCATTAAATCATTCTCTTGGAGACTATTGTCTATGGTTATTATTGTAGTATATTATTATTTAAAAATATTGTCCCGAACCGAATTACGATTGTTTAAATAGTTTATAAAGGTCTTATACAAACATACAGATTACGTAAAAAGTTCCCATTGATAATTTATCGACTATAATTTTCATTTTTTTAATTAAATTTTGTATCTAGTATAGATTTGTTAGCATATTTGGTTTTTAATCTAATAATTTTTATAAAACCTTCGCTATAAAAAAACAATAACGTTGATAATAGGTATATGTGTATAAAGGCCTTTTTCTTTTACATTATTTTAACGACGTTTTTTTTATAATACAAATTTATATAAAAAAATATTTTATATTTTATCACTGCACTTGTTAATTTTCTTATAATTTACGTAGGTATTATATGTATTATATTTATAATATAATTTAGTTGTTCTTTAAACAGATAACATGCATGAAAGCCGATATGTATATAGGTTATTTTGCATTATTGTGTTTTTGTATCCAACCATCATAATATTATTATTATGTTTAAATTTATAACAGGATATAGGTAACTAAAAACCTTATCACAAAAATTCGCGTACTGCGTACTACGAATCGATTAGAAAACAAATTTTCCAGAATTTTTGATGTTTTACTACCTACCAAATTAATTTGGGTTGTGTGATTTTATATTAACGTCATTAACTATAAATGTTTTTCCTCTTAAATGTTATTTATTAAAAAATAAATAACTCTCACAGTCTCAACCATTGAACACCGTTCAAATGTGGAGAAGAAAAACGGTAAAGGAAAATAAATTGTTAAAATATAATATTATCTTGTTTACGGTCATTCGATATTGATATTTAAGTGTATATGTATTATTATATATAGCGTGACTTGGTCATAAACCAAACATTTTTATAATACTTCGAATGTATTTTTGTAATAATGATAATAAAAATAACATAATGGCATAGCTACCGATAGTGGCAACTACTCGCCAATTTTTCCGTCGAGACGATAGTAATCATAGTTTAATATTATCTATATATATATTATTGGCTTAGTCTCATGTGTCTAACTTTGAAGTATAGCTATCGCTTTAGCAAAGATCTCTAAAAGGAATTCACGTTCCAGTCGTTTTACCCATTATCAAAACAAGTAGGTTATTAAATTAATGAAAATAAATTAACATGATTTAGTTACCTAAGTTATCGAGTCAACGTTCGGAATGTTAAGTTGTTAAAAGATTTTGATTACCTACCAATGTTACTAAATAACAAATTTGACATTAGTAGTTAAAAGTTAATTTCTAGGAATATTAACTCAGTTAAAAAAAAAGTTAATTATAAGACACATCTGTTTATTATATAATGCAATCGTGTGCATACGTAGTTTTTCCGCGTTACAATATGCTGGAACAATATTATTATATTATTATAATGGTTGTAATTTGACTTTTGAACAGCTATGTATTCAAATTAAATCCACGCATAAACTTACAGTTTGTGTGTCAAATTAAAGCCAAGATATTATGTATAGTTGTATGGTGATGTCTTCTGAAAAAAATACGAATGATGGTGAAATAGTTTTCAAGTTTGTTCAAAAAATTCATTACAAATGAATCTCGTATGTAATTTTTTTTTTATATCTTATAGCTGGTAGTTAAACAATAATATGATTTAATGAGACAGTATGGCAGAAGTTTTGAGTTTTGGTGCTGAAAATTGCTTGATTAATAAGTTAGAGTACTCGTGGTATAAGTTTTATGACGTTCTTAATTTTACAGTCGAAAAGTTTATAACTTAACCTACCTGCTATTAAAACGTCATAATCTTCCGGTTGTATAATGATAATACTACAATAATTTTAAACTAACTAGGTATGTACTATGAGTAGTTGAGTCCTATACGTGTTCAAAAATAATTTCATTTGAAAGGAAAATGCGTTTTGAAGAAATACTTAGATTAGATAATATAAATTCGTATTCTCTCTACTCCAACATAAATGGGCGCATTAAAAACATTAAAAATAAATATAAGAAATTATCCTAATTATTGGAATATTGTTTTAAAGAATCGCACTAATTCGTGTTATAGATTTCCAAAAATAGCATCGTCTGTACCTATAATTTATAGCATGTAATTATTTATTATTCTTGATTTAAACTTTTTTGTTAATTATTCGAGGTCGTATTATAATTGTTCGGTTAGATGTCTTGATACTGTGGGCAGGCATCGACTAGGGGGAGAAGGTCCCTTGGGATACTCGGCTTTCCCAAACATAAAGTTTGTCCCTGAAAACAACTCGCACTGCACATATAGTATTATTACGTATGTGATTGGGGGGCATTTGTCGTGTATTTATTATTTTTGCATTAAATACATCATGTATGCGGAAACATTTTCAAGTCGGTTGTTTATTATTATTTTAACATAGGGTTTGTTATATATAATTAATTTAAACAATAAAGGCTACCTGATATTAAATTTAACAAAAATAGACTAGGTTAGGTTCAGTCCGTGTTCCAAATAAGTTTATCAAGTTCCGCTTATGGTAAGGGTGAGTCGCTTATATATGCACGAGTTTTGAACAAATATATAACTATTATATCTACCTATAATAACCGTAAATATCATGGAAAATACCGTTTTAGTCGTCTCCCAAACAGCAGCAACAGCAGCTATGGGTAGGTTTTTTTTTATATCAGAGAACCGAAAGCGTACATGTTTTTACTGCAGCAGCGGCGGCGGTCGTATAAATTTATGCGCTCCGGACGCGGCCGTTACGGCTTCAGATGTTATATATTATATTATTTTCCGTTTAAATCGTATTATTATTATTATTATTCCGTTTCGCATCCGGCCGTACAGTATATTATACGCGTTATTGTCGGAAAATATTGCATTCTGTCAACGACTTTTGAGTTTTAATTTCGCGAGCGAGCGCGTGCAGCGTTTGTTTGGTCTTTTCGCGTGTTCCCACGGCGGAATTTTTGACAAACCGTAATAACTATACGCACACGATGATACAACAAAGGTATAATATAGGTAATACAGTCAGTATAGTATAGGTATAAACAGAGTGTGAACAGAAAGTGAATGAAAATTAATAATACTGATGCAAGTCGAACGTACGAAAAAAATTATGAAATTATACGGACGATAAATGGTATAAAACTACTTATATAAACTACTTATATGTGTATGTGCAGAAAATCCCCCTCAAAAAAAAATGTTTTGAATGAGTCAACTTCGAAAAAATATTGGTGTTCTAAAAAAATTCAAGAAATAAGCCATTTGACGTAAAAAACGTTTTTATCATTGATATTTTTGTAACGATTAGGTTTACAAATTAGCTAGTTTGAATTTTTCCAAAAAAAGTATATTGTACCTATTTTTAACGCGAGTGTTGATACGTTTATATACATTTTTTTTTGTAACTATTGATTAGAGTAAAATTATTTTATTTGTCAGGTCTTTCTGTTACTGTTACATCTTGTACAGGCCACAAGGTGATTCTTTTATCACAAGCACTGGACAATATTTCAGAAAATATTATAGGAATGTTTCAGTTTACATCCGCCACCTACTATTTTAAATTTTTTTTCACAATTTTTATATTCTAAATTTTAAAACTCTGAGTAGGCTAGATAAAAAAGGTTATACTCGTGCCACAATCTCGTTCCTACTCCTATTCTATATTTTATGAGATTATCAGTTGTATACCTATAATAAATAGAATTGGTTATTGGTTTATTAAAAAAGTTAAAAACTCTTTGTACTTTCTATTGATATTGCAGTCTAGATTACGATGTATATGTGGGTATGTAGGTAATGTCTTGATTTGAAATATATATTATCATCATTGCACATTATTTCTCATCAGCGTACGATACGAGCGCGTCATTAGATCATTCATTTTTATTTAAATAATAATATGTACTAAACAATTAATATGATATTATAAGAATTCCACAATACACTTTCAGTTACAATGTTTTATAGGTGTCGCGCATCGTCTTTAATGAGTACATCGCTTGGAAAACTACAGAAGGTAGTAAAAGTAATTAAAGAATGTTACAATCACGTTTATGCGTGTGTATATAATATAATATGATGTATGATATTAATTTGCCGAGAAAGCGCGATAAATGCAAATTAGTTACCGAATTAATTATTACTATCGCAGTATGAGACGCGTCGTCGTGATCCGATAGGTTAGGCCAGCCATACTTAACCTGCGGCCCGCTAATGGTTTATATGTGGCCCAAACAGAACTCATTGAATTGATAAAAAAATTTCAAATTTTTTTACAATACATTTTCAAATATTATACACGATATATAAAAATATTTTTAGTTTTTTTTTTTAATCCTCGTTCCGTTTATTTCGACTTGTGGTCCACATAATATTTTAAAATATTTTATGTGGCCCAAATAAAAAAAAAGGTTGAGTATGGCTGAGTTAGGCAATAAGCGACGACCGTCACCGCTTCATTACACGATCGTGAATTGTGTTGCAACTGCTAAAATTAAGGTTTTAAAATATTATTCTCCATTTCGTTATGATATATGTTAGGTACATATTACTATATATTAGCTAAATAACCCGACTTCGCCTGTATGCAACTTTTTGTATTACGTATAATTTTTTTTATCAGTTTTTATATTACAGGTGGTATCCAGAAATTGGTAAAAATTATTATATTTTAATATTTCGAAGACAAATTGTAAGATACAGTTCTAATCGGAAAAATGTTGAAATAAAATATGCCTACAAAATTATACCTTACTGTATAAATTTTTAGTTTAAAAAAAATGTATTACGTATTATAATTATTATTATTATTATTATTGTTATTATTATTAGCATTATTCTTATTATTACTAAAATTGTTATTATTATTTATAGAGATCACCTTGTTTTATTGAAAATAGCAGTTTCTGGGAACTCTTTTAAAACTAATTAAGTTTTACAACATCATTTTAACATTATTATGTCCATTATGGTGTTATAAAACCTCACCAATATTAATTATATTGACACCTTTTATTCATCTCAATACCTATTTATAAATAGTATTTTTAGTACTGCCTTTTGGGGCTAAAATAATTAGACCACTGGCAGAGCTAACTCTAGAACATGCGACATAGAACTGTCCACGTGATAAATATTCTTCTCTCGAGTCAATGCTAGCTATTTTCAATGATTGTCCTCAAGATTTATTAATAGTCATAATAAAACAAACATTGAGAGGGAATTGTATTCTTTTAATCTCAAAGGAATAATCAATTGAGATTAACATTATTCTCGGGATGAAAACTATATCTTCTCAAGCACACCCAGTGATAACTATGGCTTCTATTATATTTTTGTGCAGAGCTTTAATTTGCAATCTAGTTCCATGACACAATTTAGGTGGGTTAAGATTTCTTGGTGACATTACAGGTGCTCCAATTTTAAGAATAAGTTTATGTGATGGAAGACCAAAAGGATTCAGAATATTAAGAAATTCCAAAGGGTAATGGACAGCATCATTCCTTTAGATCACTGAATCAAAAGATTATATTCAACAGCTTTTTCTTTAAATGCCTTTAATAGAATTTCATTGATTTCAACTGCCTTGTCATTCTTTGGAGTTAAGATGGCTCGCTCGCACAATCATTCGGTAAGTTTCTCCTTGATATTTATTATATGTGAGTATATTTTAGAAGTTAGTTCTGATAAAGAGCTAATAACTATACCCAAATTTGAAGGAATAGTGATCTTACCTTCCAATGTAGGAAAATTTCCGTCTTCTATTTTTAGTAAAATCTTAGCAAAAATGCTAGCAGATGTGTCACCTTTCAAATGGACCCTCATATTTTTATGAAATGAAACTTTCTAGATATGTGGCCACAAATATGAAGTTTCTATGGACGACTTTACTTCATCAGCCCTTGTACCCCTAGGTATGGCAGGTAATAGTAATATAATATATTGTCAATAAAGTGTTGAATATAGGCATTAATATATATTCGAGACATTTCAATTATCAATGGTCTCATTAAATTTATTATTATATTAATTTTAAAAAATAGGGATAATAAACAACATATCTGTAATATTTTTATGATACAGTTTTAATAATAACTACTTAAATAATTATAGCAAATGCACTGACCAGGGTGCATATAAAAATATAATTTTCTCTCAATTTTTTTCCATTTTACACCTTTTAACCTTTTTAACTTTTGTAGGGGTTGCATTTTAAAAAATCCTTTTTTAGTAGGTGTCTACACCACAAAATAAAACTACTATCCAAATTTTATACTCATAGCTTTAGTGGTTCCGGCTAGACGATAATGAATTATTCAGGACATGTTATTTTATATATATAGATTATGTACCACAAGATAAGAAGAGAGAGAGAGAGAGGTTAATAAACCGTGCGCGAAAGTGAAAATAATATATATGTGTGGGAAAGCTGACGGAACTTTTGGGGTTAAATTCCAAGGGGTGAGAGAGGGATGAAGATAATGTTGTGAGGCCGCGGGCCACGTTGTTTCGTGACAAAATAATATAAAACATTATAAAGAAATATCAATAAAACGATTCGAAAACAAATGATGGTCATACATGGGTGTGGTTTTTCGAGACTGCCGTCAAGTTGTATTGTACGCGCACGGTTTGTTATACTATTGTAATTGTGTGTATGCAAAATGTACGTGTACATGTGTGCGCGTTCACTTTGTGTTTTATAATAATATTATACTTCCTTCGTCGGTGGCACCCTGCACCATCATTGCCTGCCGTTCCCCAGCCCGGCATGTATCGCCCGACACGAATAATATTAATATTACATATCATTATTGTTATATTATAGCCGAAACGGCGATGTAATTGATCGAGTGTAAGATATAATAATAATAATAATAATAATAACAATAATAATAAGCTCAAGCGACACCACCAATGGTGGTGTATCGGTTGCCCGAGTAAGAAGAAAAAATATATTGTATTTACGAGTTTGCAACGACAACGATAATATTAACTAGGTATAGAAAAAAAAATAATAACGCCCATCGATGATGTATATTAATATTACTATATATTAAATTATACATTGGCGATTGTCAACACTCTTTATGAAAAGTATAACATAGCGTTTTTTAAAATATTTTATTTTTTTCAAAATGTAAAGTAATGATAAAACAACATTTTTGAACAACAATTATATTTTAAACTTTTAACTATTTTTTAACGTTTTTGAATAACAGCATACATTATTTATTTCATATTTTGATTCGTGAATTTTGATAAGTATTTAAACATCGAATTTTGGACGATAACAGTTAATTAGTTATATTTATATAGTTATATGTGTTATAAGAGTATTTAAAGTTTCGATGAGCCAAGTAGTGGAAAAACATTTTGTAAAATACCCTCGTTCCTTTCGATTCAACTAATAAAAACTTTAAATACTTCTAACTAATTAATGACTTGTCAGAAATTCCATCAAAGTTGTCAAACAATAAATTATCCTGCTTATGAATACAAAATTAAAAATGCATGCTACTTGCTGGCTCGAAAATGTGAAAAATTGAAATCGATAAAAATAATTTGGTTTTATAATCAAACGAACTTATGTAAGAATTATTTTTTTCAAAATTGTCAATAAACCTTTTTTTTTGTAATAATGAGTGTTGTTTTAATTATTAAAATAATCACTTTGTGAGCCTATACTGGAAAGGAGTAATTTATTTGATGAATTTCGGTGGCTCTATTTTATATTTTCTTCGATGGTTGTTATACGTTTGTTCGCTTTTCACTTTTTCACCGACGATTCCGTCGTTGCCTCTGACAGCCGACATGGTTTCATACGAGACAAATATTCTTTTATATTATTATACATTCGTTGTCATTATTATTATTTTTTTCAACAAAAAAAAAGTAGCTACAAGACTTTATAATTAATTGAACTTGTCGTGACGATGAAATGCTCGTCGGATATTTTACACATATAATAACAATAATAATATAGTCTACACTGTATTAGTGTTGTGTTCGTAACACAGTAGGGTTATTGCTTTATTGGATATGTATACATCGCCAAATTGGGCTGCGAACGGAAATTATTTAACTCAGGGTTCACAAAAGTGTCATCGTCGAATCGTTTTAAATCATATTTATGATTACGTCGATCGTATATACGTCGTAACACGGCTGAAAAGGTAAGCTAGGCGTGGTTTTGTTTCGGACACAATAAAATCCTGCACAAATAGATTTTTTTAATCAAAGTACACGAAAGTTCGATGCATTCTAAATAATATTGTAAGTGAGACAAATTGTGAATACATTTTTTGTTTAAGCATATATTACTGTTTTTACATACATTATGTATCATATTTTGCGTGTTTACACATAAACTATAATTTTAATATTTAAGTTTTAAAAATATTCATCTTATGTTTATAAAAGTAGGATATATAATATTATTATGTTTACTCTTCAGTTTTTTTCATTCAAATAAGTTTTTTTAGTGGAGTTTTAAAAATATTTATAATATACCATCTAAATAATAAGTCTGCTATTTAAAACAGGACAAGAGCGTAAACTCCTAAAGTTAAACGAATATACCTTCTATATATAACCATAAAGTATCAAAGGATTTTTTTTAATTATTGGAACTAAACCCAAATATGGTTGTATTTTGGCCAGATAGGTGTAAAAACGGATAATATAATACAAACTCATAGAGGTTAAGCCGCACTTTCGGTTTCAATAAGCTGAAAGATAAATAATAAAATTTATTAATATAATAAAAATAAAATACAAGAGCGACGTGGCCAACAAAAACATCTTCACGAGCCAAAAAAAAAAGTTAAATTTACAATAACGATATCATTATTAAATCACTATTCCACACAAGTGTATATTATAATATGTTAATATATTATATTATTAGAAGTTAACAGATATAAATCTAGGAAGGGGGTCGGGAGGTAAAATCATCACTAGTTTATAAATTAAAAATTAAAAATTAAAATATTTAAGAACATTATTATTGTAAAATTTTGAAGAGATTTCAACCACTGATCCTTACTGTTTACGAACCTGTAACTATTTTTTATTGAATTAAATGTCCTTTTAAGAATACATAATACAAACACCATAAATCATATGAAATTTAAAAGGTAAATAACTAAAATAACTTTTGTTTTTTTTTTTATTTAATACATCTATAATTATGTTATTTAATATTGATTATAATATAGTTTTTGAAAATTTGGGAAACATCTTCGTAATTTTAAATTATATATTTCGGCGCGCTATATTGACGCCTTTTAATCGTTTATAGAAGAGGTCAGGAATCTACGGCTCTTTAGAATGCAATCTGTGGCTTTTTGGAAAATTCATCATTCCAGTGGCTCCTTAGCATCTTAACCAATGTGGCTTTTTGAAAATCATGATTTAGCAATATTTTTTAAAAAAATGGTTTATTTACACATAAAGGTTCCGGACCCCTGGTTTATAGTCATAAATTCACACGGCGGGTCCAGACGAAAAATGCATTTCCGGTATCCGTGTACAGGGACGAAACAAAGAAACTATAGAATCTACAACGATTGCGCATGTTTTAGACACAGCTATTGTAAACGCGCCCACATAATATTATGGCAACCTTTCCATGATTTATTTAAATCGCAATCGCTCCCTAAAAATAGTTCTTTTCGCATTAATTCAAAATAACCTTCTCATGTTCAAAATCATAATGTCATTTTACGTATATAATGTCTGGGTAGTTGTATAATAGAGTACTATGTAGGACGTAGGTAGCTGGTAAGTATACTGACGTTATTGTGACCTTTGTAAGTTTAAAAGTGGAATAATACCCTCGCGCATATCCGTGGTAAACTCTAAAATAAAAAACACTTTATCGATTTTTTTCTTTCAAACTATATTGTAATATATTATCTAAAACGTTCTTATTGAACGTGACGATTTCCTATTCCATTCCTCGATTGGTCTTTTTCAATCGCTGATATACGTTGTACCTTCCTATATAATATATGGACAAAAGTGATTCCAGTTCGATATAATTATTACTGTAACGTATTTTTTCAAAAACGATAATAAATAATAATTTTCTTTATATTATTCTCGCATAATTATGCATTACGACAACAATGATTTATGATATTTTACTGTCATATTATTTTTTTTTAAAAAAATGGTAAAATAAAACACAGGGAAATTCAAGAATTCTTCACAAAGCCTTCTAGTTTTCAAAGTTAACCCATTTTTAGTATATCACTGCAGGTGACTGTTATCAATCAATATTCAATAATATATATTAAAATTCATTTTTCTGCTAAAAAATAAAAAAAAATACAACGCACTTAAGGCAAAAAACTAAAACATCAATTCCATTATACGACGGAGCGTACTATGGTCGTATATTTTATGTAAGTAATTTGTATCAAGAAAATATACTAATATTTCAAATGATACATTATTTTTCAAGTTATGGTAGTTTTGTTATTTGATTGAATGCTACATAAGAATATTGGAATCATAGGGAAAAGAAAACTAAAAATGTTTACCACGCGTTGTTTAACACTATAAGTTATATAGTTGATAACATTACAATTAAATTGACCATTATTTGGAATTCAAAATTATTTATACGTTATTAATTCTATTATAGTTTCTAATTATTGCCAAAATTTGAAACACTTGAATAAAATGTAATTCACAACTATACAGAGTGATTCACCAATCATTGTTTTTTTTTTAATAATGTAGGTATTTTTTAAAATTATGATTTTTGAAATTTTTCAATGTACTTAAAGCCTATATTTTCAAAAGTTTAGATTTATTTATGATTATTAAGAAATGTAGTGAAATACGTTTTTTTTAACTAAAAACCACCCTTTTTACCATAAATTGTTAAGCAAATTATATTTTTAAATTTTTTTATATATTTAAATAAAAATTAATTGTTCTGAATAATAATCAAACTCAATATACCTAGTACTTAATGATACTAAAATAATTATTACAGCAGTCTATAAAAATGGATTTAAAGACATGGGTACTATAATGGTTTGAAATTATAATGATTAATATTATTACAATCATAAGTTGTAAAAATTATCAGTTTTTTAAGTGTTAGATAAATATTACATACATTTTATATAAGATATAAAGTCATTGATAAGGAATACGGTTCTTATTATTTAACGTCTTATTATTAACTAAGAAACTGGTAGTTTAAATTTTGATTTAGATATTACATCTACATTTTCATAAATATATATGTGTAGTTATAATATGCTCAACAATAATTTAAAGTAAAAAAGAAAAATTGTTCTTGTCTTAAAAAATATGCAACAAGATATTACTCAGTCTTCAAATGGTTTAAAAAAATTAAATACATACAATTTTGATATAAAATATGGTATTAAAAAATTTAAAAAAATAAGAATTTGATTAAATGCATTATTAAAGAATAAGAAAGGTGGGTTTAACATGGTCGGTGAATCACTCTATACAAAATTATAAACTTCTAAACTGCGATCTCGAGTAAGAGTTAAAAGCCGCACAGTACTATGTAATAAAGTGAAACACATACACGTGTATTTTAATTTTAAAACCTAAATGTACATGGTAACACATCGTAGAAATTGATTACATAAACTGTAAAATGTATAACAATAATTGTTTTTAAGTTTTAATTGGAAAATTAATTTAATCCAAAACTGAACTCCACCTTGATATTTAAATGGCTATCTGATAAATGGTAGGCATTTTTTCTTACAAATATAATTTACCGTCGTCGCTATGATAACGTAAAAGTTAAAATACGTTCACTTAATATTCGTCGATTCGTTAAAAAAATAATGGGATGTGTATACCTAACCTACTTATATAATGCACATTATACGCAATGTTGTTGAGAAAATATTTATAAAATAATTTTGTTTTATGATAATTTTACGTATTTGCGTGATTATTATTTGAAGCGGTATATTACGCGGTCAAGTGATTTTTTAATAACAATTTTTAAGGTTCATTTTTAAAGCGTTTGCTCATGGAGAAGAATAAAAACAATACGCGCGAGTGCAGTACCTACACAAAACAAAAATATTACGTTCAAAACGTGTATTATACGTGAGTAAGTCGAAAAACTCGAATCACAATTTCGCTGCGTCACTGAAGTACAAAATTTTTTGCACATTTTTGACGGTCGGGAGATGATAAGTAGATATTAATAAACTCTTACGGGTAAAGTCAAACCATACAATATATGTTTTAAGTGGATACACTTTATTAATATATTTTTATGTATTATATATTCTTAACTTTTTAAGCTCAGTGTTAATCTAGAAAATAGGTGATTCGTCATTTGCATAATTATGTTACAATGTTTCCATAGTACCTAACTAAGTATTTGACATGCGTCTACGGGATGAATAATTTCTATTTATTTGATCAGTGGTATGGTTAAGAATTTATTCTGGGGGGGAGGGGGAGGAGTGATATTAATTTTCATAAAATAAAACATGATATTAATAAATAGTGTCCCAACTATAGAGTTCAAATCTCGGGAGTGCCACAATTATGAATTGCTTACATAGCCATGGGGAGCTCTACCCCCCCCCCACCCACTCCAAGACACAACACATTGCCAATATTTAAATTATAGTGTTAGTATACTCACAATGCCATTATTAGAGAAAAAAATTAACAAATTTAATTTCTAACTATTGTATTTTTATAATATTAAAGTATTACACATGATTTTATATATATAGTGGTAAATGTGTTCAACATTTGTTCTGGAACAATTTAATTTGCTAGATCTCACACAATTTTCATAACACTTAAGTTAGTAAAACGCTGCTGTACCACACTAGTTTTCATCCAATTTTTCAATCTTCTCGTGGAGAAAAACTTCGGTCTCAAGTTGTAAAACTAACAAGGATAGTAAATGCAATCCGCATTCATTTATATTTAGAATTTGTTTTAGTGTTATCCGTATTATTTTTTAAATGAATTTTTCCTACAAGCATTTCCGCTTTTAAGAATGTGTTAGAATTTATTATATCCTAAAAACATAAAATATTATAGAATTTTTCTAAAATGTAAAGTCATATAAACTGAAAAGGTATTAACATTAAATAAATTGATTGATGATTATAATTCTTAAAAAATAAAATTATATTGTTAAAACTAAAGATATTTGAAATGGAATTGTGTGGTGCTTAAAGTTAAATAGGGGTGCTGAAGCACCCCCGTAGTCGCGCCACTGAATTTTAAAATATTATATATTGTGTATGTTTTTATTTTCTATGTAGTTAATATAAAAATAAAATCGGTTCCTAGGTCTTTGGAATTATCATACCATCAAATATGCACGATACATATAGGTTACACATACTATGCCGCATAGGCTACCAATATTTTATGCACAGAATAAATAATATGTGATATATTTATTATACACAGTGTACTGAAATACATTTATATTTTTAAATTATAACTATAAAACCAATATATAAATTTCTATAAAAGCTTTTAAATGATTTTATATCGTAATTTATTGTTTATAAATGTGTAGACGTAGCGGAATGACAGTGTTATTATTTATTGGGTATAATCACGATCTTAAGTGCTAATGCCGTGGCCCATGAATTTAAAAAAAAATAATTTAAATTTAGAGTTATCGATCAACAAACACATATTTTTTTAGTTCAACATTTTTTGATTAATAACTAATTAAAAATATAATATTTTAACATAATATATCTGTGGCATGTGTGTTTATATATTAATAAATATTAAAATAAAAACGATAAAAGTTATTAAACAGAACGTGTTTACAATTGGGAATGCCAAACACTGTTACCGAAAATAAAAAAAAACCTCAAGGCAATCTTAAGATCCTCCCCCCTCCTCTATAGCTGTTACGCCACTACTTCTAAAGTTGTTATCTTCGTCACTATTCTTGAGGCCAAATGAATATTACTACTCCAAAGATTTGTAACTATACTTTTGATATTTTATCATCATAAATTATATTATCATTGGCTCTCACGAACTACATATTCAGTTCCTTAATTGTAATTTGCACTTATTATTGCAGTACGCATGTAACACATGTGACACGTGACACGTTTTCCAGATTTTAGATTATTTGGCCTTGCTTTTCCCAATCAGCTCCCGTTATATAAATACGTCAATTCCCAAATTGCTCCCGTTTTTGACAACACAAATTCCTTCCCATTTCATACAGATTTAAAGGACTGTCTTAAAAGTGATGTAGTTAAAAATGTTTACGTTTTTTTTTTTAATTTTACGTACAAAGTAAATAATAAAGAATTTGTGTTGTCCAATACCGGATCTGTTTGGGAATATATAAGTATTTTTTGACAGGAATCGTTTAGAAACTAACAAATAATACGGATGGGAGCAATTTATATGCACCGGTTTTCCACCGCTAGACCAATAAGAAATAACATATTACATGCTATTTACATGACCTATAATCAATGAAATAAATTAAAATTTTGTGTCATAAAAAACAAACCCTAAAATCATTACCATATATCTCCCTACTAATTTAGCTCAAAAGTCACATTTTTATTCACACATAGTTGCTGTCGTCAATTAGGGCTCTAGTTTTTCTTCTAGTATGATATTATTATGATTTTGTCACGCCATACTTTTATACAAAATAATACTAAATATTTTATTATACACGTTTTGTATAATTATATGAGCCAGGAGGTCCCATATAGAATCGTATTGGGTAATTTTTCGATACGATTATGGGATAACTACGATGTTTCTGTTTTAGAAAAAAATATGATGGTAATTATTTTACCTCCACGAGGGGCATATGTTATAACAACAATGCTATCATTTCCATTTCTGCGTTTCTATATTGGTAGGTACCTACAATCTACATAACTTAACTGTAATACAATACTTTGTGATATACCCTACCGCCTAATGAATTCAATTAATCGTTAAAATTATATTATTCAGGGCAGGAACCTATATATTATATTATGTCGAAGTACGAATTTTTTTTTAATGATTATATTGGAAAATAAAATGGAGTTTCAAAAAAGTGAAAGAAATATATAAATATTTTTTTTACGGCGAATGTTTTTATTGTAATTAAATATTTTTCAAGCAACCAGTAGTTATACCGAAATTATACACTTATATATAACTTCATTTTTTTTTAAATCTCTATAATTTTTCAATAGATTTTGGTAGTGCTTACTTTTCTAAAAATGATTTTTGGTTATCATATATTATTAACTACGCACATGACAATCTAAAGTTTAATTAATCCATTAATAGTTTTAGTTAAAATAATATTGGAATAACAATGCTAATTTGTGTGTGCTATATGCATTATACATATATATGAAATAAATGAAATATTTTATTTTTGACTTCACTTGATTTAAGTAGATTCATAAATTATGAAAATATACAAAATCGTATCAAAAGATAATTTAAAAAAAGTATTATTTAGCTTTAATAAAGTAAAATTATTTCAATTATTTATGTTGAGGATATTGAGTTTAACGAAAAGCATAATGTAGTGCAATATTATGTAATATGTAGTGTTCAAAATATGTGTTGATCACGCTATATCTAAATTATATTTATTATAATATGTTATAAATTATATGTTTTTTAAATTGTGTTATACAGGTAATGATTTAATATAATATATACTTAGGTAGTGATTAAAGTCTGAAATATTTCACAAAAATTTGAAACATTGGATTTTTATTAATTATCACACTATTTTGCCACGCTGCCTTTCAAAAATAAGCTTCTTGCCAATTGAGGAGATATTTAGGTAGGTAACAGTATTATACTATTATCAATTTATAACGTGTAATCATTAATACACATTAAATTGATTTAACAATTAACTTTTAAATCACCGAAATAAGAAGTATTAATAGTGTAATACAAGCATAATGCAATACCTAAATATCTAATTTTATAAGTACAATGTATTTATTTTTTTTTTAATCATAATATGAAATTTGAAATGAGTAAACACAGTGCCAAAATTTGTAATGTTCCGGTATTTAGAAGAGACAAAAAAAAAAAAAATAAAACTAGCATGAAGTGTAGGATTATTGCAACCGGAATGAGGTAAAAAATACAAGTAGTAAAAATAAACCTATTGAGAAAGATAAATGTTTAGAAATTATTATAACTAGTATGAGTGAGATAGGTGAATAGATGAGACTATAGAAATAGAAATAAATAAGCTTATGAATTTATTTAATTTAAAAAAAGCTACATAATTATCATACCAATTTGTTTTATTATTTTTCTTCGTTATTATTTTTAAAATTAAATTTATAATGTATTAGAAATTACCATGATACATTATCGAGAAGACCAAGATTGACAATAATATTATATATTTATTATTTATTTTACATTTTGATTGATTATAATAAAAAAAAATATATAACAAAAGAAAAGTTTTATAAAATATAAAATAAAGGGAAAATATAAACCAATGAAGTATTTAATTTGTTTTATTTGATTATTTTTAAAGATAAAAAATTAATAATTATTACAAAATTTAAAAAATTAAAATTTCCATACCCTTTATTACATAGGTGTACCATGTGGAGTTAGTACATAAACAATGACCAAATGTTATAATATTTTTTTTAATGTTCATACAAATTTGTAAAAATCCTGTTAATTATTTTAATAAAAAACGAAGCTATATTATTAAATTATAACAGATTATGTGGGGATGTAGTGTGCAGACCAACGAGATAAAATAAAATAATAATCCATAAGTGTTATTAATTTAAATATTTAAAATTCTGAATTAGTTTTTAAAACCTGGTGGATAAAATAAATCTAAAATGGTAGAGAAAATTCGCCAGCAAAAGTTGTTTTGCAAAGAGAATTTGTTCAATATTTGATATTTACATACATTGATATGTTTAGAAAAGTATTCCGCTTTAGAGCAGTATGAATTTTAAAATAAAATATAAGTACAAAACAGAAAGTTAACAGTGGTTTTGATATAAACACGAGTTAAAACAAATTAAGGGCGAAGTAAATTTATGTTCAATGCAAATCTCAAATTTCAAAATAAAATTCAATACTTTTAAAAACGGCAAGTGTTCTCTTATTTTAAAAGGATGGTTTGTTTACAACTCTTAATGTAACACTGTATCAATATTAAGAATTATGTTGACGGAATAATAATTAAACAATAACAATATTAAAAAAAAAAAATAGAACTGTACATGGTGCATTATAATAGTATTATTATTTTAACATAACCATAGTCGTAAAAATGTATTACAATTTTAACATATACCTATCTACCTATAATATCACTAGATATTAAAACATTTGAAAGTCGCAGCCGTTTGTTGTCCTCAACGACGATGATATTTTATTTAAAAAATAATCTATTAGCTGAGAAATATTAAAACAGCAGTAGGTAACGGACCGTGTATTGCACGCGCATACAATAATAATATAAGAACGCCAGCGTATTTGAACTTTGGCTACTTTGGACGGCAGTTGACAGGTCACCGAAAACTACCACGCCTATGCGATATTTATCATTGGATTTTCCCTCTTGTGTACGCGTGCTCATACACTGGCTCGGGTTATATAATAATTTATACGTTTGTATGATATAAAAAAGCTGTAGGTCTCGAGTTCACGGCAGGTTGTGTTTTTGTCGCTTTGTTTTTTCGAGGCTTTTCTTTCTCTCTCTCAATTTAAGTTTTCGACGACAAATTCGAACAAATATTACTGGTTGCTATAATTTTGACGTGTAAACGTCTATTCACTATACTCTTTAGAATTTGAGGCTATAGTGGTTTTCCGTATAAACGGCACGAAAACGCGCTACTTAGAGTGTTGCTTTAAAATTAAATTACAATATATAGCATTCAAAATTACCGTGTATTAAGTTGCAGTTGTTTCGTGTACAGTGAAAAAAACAATGATTACCTAACTCAGGGTGGTCCAACAAAGCCTTCAAAGCCTTTTTTTTTTGGCCTTTCTTAGAACAATAGATTTTAAGATTTTGAAATATTAAAACCTAAATTTGAATTATTTACCAACCCAATAACAATTGATATCTCATTACAATCTCCCGATTTTCAAATCGAGTTATGTGATTTACAAACAAACTGTTTTCTTCAATCAAAAACAAATTTGTCTCCTGAAGAGTTTTGGAAATTATGTTTGCCAAATAAATGTCCAACATCACTTAATTTTTCTCTTGAAATTATGTTATTATGTGGAATCACATATATTTCTGAATCAGCGTTTTCTATTATAAATTTAATAAAGTTTAAATTAAGAAAGCATATCGAAACTCATCATTAAAATCGTGCATCAGATTACTACCACGGGGTATCGGATTAATATTGAAAAAATGGCTTCTAAAAAACAATGTTAATCACATAAATTATTAAAATGTCAGATTCTAAATAAATTTAAGTAACCTAATCATCATAATTACAATTTAATACTAATCTAAAACTAAATACTAGATAACTTGTATATTATATTATAAAATTATTTTTGTTTTAAAATAAGATACAGATAATTTTTTTTTCTTTTGGCGGACTTTGGTATTTATAAATATGTAAACTTCAAACGGTAGTATAAACATGGATTAATTGATACAATATATAACTTAAATAATATATTAGATAAGAAGTTAATGTGATAGATAATTATTAAATTAAAGTACATACAAATAAAATAGAAAATACGTGGTAGTAATGAAAGATTAATGAGTAATGAGGGAACGCGGCCTAAGTTATTAAACGTTATTTACATCTCTAAGTATTCGATGCAACATATGGTTGTGTCTATATGTGCTTTTATGTGGTGGTATATAGAATTGGGATTGATTTCTGGAGGAGCGATTTGGGATTCTAAATGCAATCAGTGTAAGGAGGTCAGGGAAATCGAGTGAACCTTTTAAAAGAGAATACAGGAAATCCAAGTCCGCTTTATCACATCGGATTGTACATTTAGATGTTTACACATAAAAAAAATCTACGTGAGTGCTATACTGGCTCATACTTTTTTATTGCTGTGTTCCATGAAGATAAAATAAATAATATGTTTTTCCTTATTTCGTCAAACACAAATAATAAATTAATAATTGGCTTATGTAAATTGTACCTATAACATATTATAATAAAATTACGTTTACCTAAGATACATAAAAGTCTTATTTCGTACACAGTATCTTTTAAAACGTACGAATTTGTTGTTTTTCACAGTATTAATAACAGAAATTTAAACGGGATATTTTGTAGAAATCAAATACTAGTAAATTAACCAAAATAAAATTACTGGACAAAATATATCATATTATATTACACACAACGTTGTTTGAAGCGCGATCACTGTTTGAAAATCAAAAGTCGATTAATACCTTTAGTCTTAATGAATAATAAAATAAGGTTATGTGCTAACCAGTAACCATATTATGTAGTCAACATTTTGGGTTTTTCAAATCAACCATTGTTACCGGATAAAAGGACGTCCCATAGTCAACGTTGGTTTAAAAACTATGATTAAGTTAACTGTTAACCGATACTCGGTAGTTAATATTTCTAAAGATTATGTAAACAGTTTAAAACTTATAAATGAAAAAAGTATAAATATTCATTAAATTTATCACTGCTTGTTTGTATATAAATAAATAATATAATAATATAATAATTTCAGATATAATTTATAATTGAAAAAATATAGTTTAGCATAATTAATTATGGACAATGATTGCATTTTAAATACTGGAGTACGAATACATTCACTTATTTGTTTTACAGTAAAATTTGTTTGTTTAAATTTCTATAATACATAGTGATTACAATTTGTTCATACTAATATTAGTATATCGACAGATTGAATGAATGTTTACTTATTGAAATTTGTTATTTTTTTAAAATATAATATGCTTTCTATTTATCATAAGTTTACCTACAGTGTAGCTTATTAACAATGATAAACACGACATAAACTATAGAATTTTCCCGTATATAAATATCTTTATTATTATTTTCATTTTTGCAGAACAAAACCACTAGTACCAACATTCACGTATATTGTGTATACAAGTTGAATTTTTTTAATTTTTACAACAAATTTTAAAATTTTATTTTTTACAACATTTGAAGTTAATATAAAACTATATTTGTATAAAAAAAAATATTTCTTTTTCGAATGACAACATATATTTTTGGTTTCATATGCCATATACACTGTGAATTTTGATACACAGTAATCAAATTTCAAACGAGTACCTAGTTAAATAGTTATAAGGAAGTATTAAAAGTTTTGATGAGTTGAGTTGGAGTGGCACAGGACTACAGGGGTAAGCCGCAAAATGTTAGTGTACTACTCGTTTAAACTTTAAATACATATGAATTAAACGTTTAACATTCTGCCATGTTCAGAAAATTATGAATAATATAGAATAATTAAGAATATTATATTATTAAGTAAAAGACTAAAAAAAATTTTTTTTTTTCAGAAACATTATTTTACTATAACTTTATTTTATATAAATAAAAAATTTTCAAAAATGTTAATATTTTTCGAAATAATGAGTGTTTACTATAAAAATATATATCTATATGTGTAAGTGTAAAAGAGTAAGTGTTAAAATATATATATCGCGAACTATTTATTTAAAATAATGATGACAATATACAGAGTAATTCATCAAACATACTCATCCCCCCCCTTTTTGTTAAACAATTTAATAATTTAAAATCTGATTATTAGAATTTTTAAATATACTTGAAGACTATATTTTAAAATTCTTGAGATTTTGGTACTACTCAATGCGTATTTTGTTAAAATACAAATTTTTGTTTTTCAAATAATAACTCCCCTTTTCTACTACTTATACGTTAGATTAAAACTTTAGATTTCAGAACGCAGACACATTGATTTATTCTATACATAATCTATATATAATTTAAACATGTCATGACCAGTTATATTAAAAATGTTTAAAAGTTTAAATAACATTTGGTATATTTAAGTAACTTATATTCAAAATAGGAGGATTCGTGATTACTACCTATCGACAATAATTCTACCAATATATATATATATATATATATATATATATATATATATATTCCCAAAACGCAAAATCGATATTAATCTTATCCATATTATCTTTTCCGTTTATCGGCGAAGTGTATTTTAAATTTACTTTTTATAATATAATATTAAAATTATAAAAATAATGTTTAAATCCCATCGAACTTTATATTATTATATTACATATAATACTTGTACAAAGCGTCCGCGATTTGCAATGTATATTTTAAGCCAACCGTACAATGTGTCCGTACTATGTATTTTAAATAATGGGGCGTAATAAGTGACCATTTACGATAAATTATTTAGCAAATTAATTTTCTAAAAATGAAAACATATAAAAATCAAAATTCAAACTAGTAATTTTTGAGTTATTTGACTTTGTATACTTTAAAGATAAAAGGTCCGTGATAATGGATTTAAAAGATATGGCCATAGCGATTTAAAAACTTTAACTAATTATATTAAATTTGATTAAAATATTAATTAATATTAATGTATTGAAATATTAATTAATTTTAATGTATTAACATATTTTATTACGAGTAAAGATGGTCTAAGTATAATAAATACTTGGTTTAGTATTACATAATAATATATTTTATATTTTTTGTAAAACCGAAAATGTTTGTTCTTAGTATAAAGTGTATTTAAAATATCAAAAATAATAATTTGAATAAATTCATCATTTAAGAGGAAATGGGGATCAGCGCAAGTTTTTTGAAACACCCTATCTACTTAATATACCTACTTACGTAATATTCAGCTCATTTCTGCCAATTATTGAATATTATGTTATAAGTGAGTCTTTTTTTTCGTCATAAAATAACTAATTCAAGTGGGCGTATTGTAACAATTTACATACACCTTCATATTATATATATGGTGTATAAATTGTAATAATATATTATATTGTACCTACCCTAGTGCATTTAGGCGTTTGTATGGTACACCAACACACATTCGTATAATATTAAGCACGCGCTCTCTAGAGGGGCAAAGGCAAACACGGAGAGGGCAATTCACTTTTTTTTTTAATACGGGCTGCCAATATATATATTCATATACGCACAAATATAATATGTATATTGTATAGGTAGGCAGTACCTACTTACTATTGTAAACGTATAATATTATATATAAAATGCCAACTGTAAACGTATACACGGGCCAGCTGCTATCAAAATAATATCATAATAATATGAGCGTTATTATTGTTCACACGATAATAGCGGTATATAGGTGGTACTTGTACTGTATTATCATATTATGTCTCGTGTTCTGGAATAACAATTATAATTATATGGGTACATGTAAACTCCCCTAAACATTATGTAAATTCTCCTAAAAACATTTTGCTACAGCAATACACTTATTTTGATTCCCAAAGATGAAACCAGCTAATAAAAATAATTAAGTAAAGTTAAGAATATCGGTAAATTAGGAGTTAGCACTTATCAGTTAACAAATTATTTCCACAAACAATTTCCTAAATCAAAATAAAATAACTTTATTGAACTTTTATTGTAACGTACGAAGTATATATCTATTTTACTTTACATTTTTATTAAATATTTAAACTGTATACAATTAATAATTTAACAGATATTAGTTTTTTATATCAAATAGCAATTTAAGGTCATATAATATAATATTTATATCTAATCTAATCATATTCTTTTATTCAATCGTCATGCGCTTTTGGAACTAACTAGGAACAAACACTTGTTTTTGTATACTAGACCATATCACTGTAGGTATAATAACTAATAATCAATATCATACAATTTACAATTTGCTATTTATTATTTGTATTACTTTTAATAAATTTAATATAATTTATTAAAATTATTGGGTAAAATAATTGGGTACGTTATAAAAATGTACCTACACTTTTCAAACACATATCTATTCGAACAAAGTTTCTCTCATAATACTAATAATAACTAGTAATAAAGATAACTGGGTCTGATTATTTTTCCTTCTCAGTCAATCACATTCCATCGTAGTTACTTAATCTTTATTATTCTATAATAAATTTATAACATTGTTTGTATTTCGTACTTTCATGTGATATTTTAACATAACGTATTTATTTATTAATTATTCAGTAGGTATATGCAGAAATTCAATTTATTACTGGTAAACGCGGTGACTCATTAATTTTGTATAAAATGTATAAATTTTATTTTGAACGTATATTGATTCAAACTGGGGAAAAGAAGTGGCGTTGTTGTGTTAAGAAATGTCCAACTTCTATAAAAATATTAGAACCTTCAAAATTGAATATAATCAAGTAATGAAAATCATAACCACGAATCTTGCAGTTAACAAATTAAGTAGCGTCAACAGCTGTCTGCATCAGTAAAAAGAAAAGTAACTGATAACTCTCATGATAAGCTAAGTAAAGTTTTAATTCAATGTTTAAATGACCAGTCAACTAGTAAATTAGAAATTATTGATTTAAAATATGTCAAAAGAAATGCATATAATGCACGCCGTAATATTTTATTGAAATATAAATGAAACTAAAAATACAAATATTTCTGGAGGATAACTAGAATCGCCTCCACATGGTGTCCTTTGGATTACGCTAAATGATTCTATTATTTTTTTTTTTTTTTTTGTAAAATGTTTTTAAGGAAATTTACAAAAATGTAATACGGTAGTAAAATGTTTTAGGAGAATTTACTATTTCATTTTTTAGGGGAGCTTACATTTACGCGGAGATTAGAAATCATAATTGATATAAATTACAAATTAAAAGTTATGATATTATTATATAAATAAAAAATGTTATGCAAAATAAATTTGGGTGGCGCAGTAGATGGGAAGGAGGGGCACAAATGAGACAGTACCTAACCTAATCCAGCCAAATCATTACACACTCACGTGTGATCTCTGTCTTACAGACGAACAACCACATACCACAACATACCAAGCATATAACTTTGTGTTCAGCAAAATTCATTTAATATCATTAAGGCCCCGTGCCATTTTTTAAGGAGTTGCGGTGTTTAGGCAAACCTAACCTTGTGATCACTCCTCGTCTTTGTATGTGTAATAAATGATCATTACTCATTAATGAGTGTCTACTGGCCCAATCATCAACCACATCATACGCATATTACTCACGCACATACACATGTCATTTAGTCATTAGATCAAAATATTTAAAACCAATTTATGGACGTGTAATGGCTATAGGTACACCTGACCAAAATTTAAGTGTTTCCCAAGGTTTGATATAAAAATGTCAACATGTTTGAATGCATAAATAAGATTATTTTGCATTGGTCAGAGCATTTTTTCAATTTTAGCAAATTCGTGTAAGGAATAAACATCTAAATTTTTATCAATTTTGCAGTTTTTTATAATAAATATATTGAAAATTATAACCAATATTGAATATTTGCCAATTTCCGAAACAAAGTAAACTTCTTTACCAAACCAAAATATTTCCATTTTTTAAATCGAAACACCAGAATGTACTTAAGTTTTTGTCAGTCAATGAATCAAGTAGGATTGTCAGTATTAATAAAAATTAATAGGGTTTGCAGGGGCCTTAACTTAAATATTATAATTTATAATAGTTTAATTTGATTGTCTTACTATCAAATATAAAGGTAAGAATATTATGTACGACTCATATGTAGACTTCTGCCGATATGTTTCAATGCGCTTTATTATGATCGTTTTAAAACAATAAAATATTTTACGCAAGAGGTACAACTGACATCAAAATTAAAATATCAATTAAATCCTATGAAACGTATTAGATAATAATATTCATAAATATCTATACATTTTATGATGTACCAATTCACAATAATATTGAAACTAACAACACAAAATGTAATATTCTTCTGCAGTATGCTAATAATTTGTATGTTTGTAAAATGGAGACAACATATGATGTGCGGGTATAGCGACTAGCAAGTCCTCTTAAGTTCAATATAATTAATAATTATATAAAAGTACGTTTTACACTCCTTTCGCTGATATTACATCTTAAAGCGAAATGCAATAAGCAGTTGAATCGTAATTGTGCGTAAATATAAATTCTTTTCACTGCAAGGACAGGCACTTGTTTGGTGAGGTATTATTCGTAGTCTTTAAATAAGAGGATTGGTTCCACAGATTGTGATCAAAATGTCGTATTTAGGCCCTGGATTTCGACGAACTCGTCGTAGATACTCTCCATTTTTTATGCACGCCGCACACACACGATTCAAACAACAAAACAATACAATCCGTTTTGCATTTTTTGTAACATTTTTTTTTTTTGTTTCGCGTACGGGAATTTATCAATATTATATATAATATGATACGATATCTACACGACGCCGCTTCTTGTCTACATATTATAATAATGCAATAATGTAAGCTCGACCGAGTGTGAATAATGAAACGATTGATCCGGTCGCTTTTAAACGTATTAATAAACGATTCAACATCGTCCGATAAGCTCAGAATTCGAATTCCGTACGTGCAATTCACCGAGTGCGCTGTCCGCCCGTATGAAGCATGTTCACGACTGACGTCTGGAAAAATCAATAGCCGCCGTTCACTTGCGATGTGTTTTTGCAATCTAAAGTATTACGAGCTGCATAACATCATGATAATATTACAATGTGCATGTACAGAAATTAGGTTTTCTCTCTCTCTCTCTCTCTCTCTCCCTCCATCAACAATTCAACTACCCCACCAATCTAATATGCACCGTTTCTAGTAAAACATTTATGTAATTTTAATTTTTATCGAAACCACAGTGGCGGTAAGCGTGATGTGTATTACACAGGCGGATAGGCCCACCGGAAAATCGGGATTTTTCTGATAAATTTGGTAGGCTCATATTCATATTATACTCAAAAGCCCAAATCCCAAAAAAATTTTTTACAAAAAATCTTAATACCATAATATTAGAACCAGTATTCAAGTTTATTTTTATACCTCGTCATAGTGACCTCTGTATAGGCGTCGATACCCGTATCTATGGCCGTACCTATGTAAAATGTACTAAGCAACATGATATAATAGCTGATTCTATATTTTTACCATACTAAATAATGTATACAATATATATATAAACATGTATGAATGACCAAAATCAACAACCATAATAATATTATAATTAATTTTTTTAACGAGTGTTGATAATGATGATACAAATTATTCTCCTCCGCCACTTGTAATCTCAGTTTAACGTCCAAAGAATTCATTCAAATTGTTATGATCAAATAATAATATTCGATTAGGTAAAAATCTAATTTTTAAAATACTGTCAATACTTTAAGAAACGAGTTTTTGTGATGGCAACTGCTGACGTTTGAACGAAATTACTGTAGCCTCAAATTTTAATGGGAACGCGTATAGATGTTTACACATCAAAAACTATATGACGATCGGTCTGAACGACTGCAGTAGTCATTGTCCGTCACATTAATTGATTCATATTACAATGTAGGTATATCCATTCCTGAGTGGCCGCAGAAAAATATGTCCTTCAAGCTATTGTACAGATTGATTATTCGACGAAATCGTATTCGAACCACACTAATGAGATATTGTGCAAACCGTAAATTGTGAATAAATATTCCCCGTTTATGTTATACATTTTTGTCGTATTTTATAATAACAAAAACATGATGGTTTGCATGAGCGAGCTATTTCAAAAATGTGATTGTATATATATTATTTAATGAGTTTTCGTACAAACTAACTTCATAATATTAATTCTATATATTTTATTCGCTTGTAGAATATATACTGAAACTGAGTACAGAGAATAAATACGGCTGCATAGTCCCGAGTCACGGAAAAGAAACTATTTCAAACTTTACCAGCAATGTAATTTATATATTATTATGTATACTATAGGTACTAATGCGTGCGTATAGTTAACTAGATAGAATTAAGTCAAAATATAATAATTTCAAATTGTTCCCAGTCTTCAAACTGTCAAAAAATAAATAAATAAAAAATCTACTATTTTATTTTCCGAAATTAATGTCTAAAATATATACTTGACAATATAATAATCACAAAGTTTTGAAATCAAAATTGTATATTGCTGCAGTCATCATTGGATGTTCGTAAACATATACGGTGTTATTTATTTCAATGCTAGCAAGTTGCAAATAATAAGTAGCAACAACTATCGGATAATATTATTATTTTTATTTATGAAAATAATTTAGATTTTGAATTCCATAATTTATTATTGTTCAATCACGTAACTATACACTACTGCCATAGTACACCAACGTGTGATTGCTAATATCCTTCATCAAACATTTTTTTTTATATACTTGACCATTTTGGATAATTATAATTTTCTAATAATATATACCAAAGCTCAGCGTCTAAACGAATATGATAATGTTTAAATAAATATAGGGGTGGAGTGGGTGTATCGGATTTCACGTTACCAACGGACAACGAGTTGTAGATTAAATTACAGCTAGGTAACGATGTTACGAACGATTTTGATTCTGCGATAACGATATCAATCACGTCAGAAAAACAAATCATTGTGTCACGAGAAAAAATCGATTCGATGAGTTTACGACACGTCATTCACATAATTTCGTCCATTGTTAACAGATTCCCGCAGTTATTTCCATTCAGTTCTCTCCTCTCTTTCTCTCTATCTATTTCTTATAAAATTTATTTAACACCGTAGATAACGGAAAATTGTCAGTCACGAAAAGTTTGAAAAAGAAAACAGGCGTGAAGAAGAGCAATTCGAACGCTGTTGAACTACCATCTAGAGCCTTGCCAAGAGGTGGCTGCATCACGATCATCGAATCGGGAGGGCGATTTTATAATATATTATATTAGATGACTGTAATCACGGATAGATTAACATCAACCATTATATCAGTATCTCGTCCTAATTATGTGTGCACAATCGAGTATATAGTGGTGAAGTCATCTTAAAAGTTATAATATTATAGAGGTGCCTATGCGGTAAATGAAAAAAAGTTAAATAATTTGAGTCGAAAACGAAAATTTTAAACGATTGAAAGTAAGTATGATTGATACGCGCGGCCTATCAGGACGCGAAATGCCAAAATGCGAATGCGAAAAAATCGTCACTTGACAGCACACTTTAAATGATAAGTTTACACTTTGAAATGCCTCGTTTTCAACAGAACCCCGTAGCGTAAAGACTGTATCGATATACATAAATGTTAAGAACTTCAGTTTCATCGTAAATAATTATATTAAACTCTCGTGTTTAATGCATAATTTATTAATTGTCCATGATCACAAACTACACACAATAATAATGTGTAATGGCCTATTGGTCCTGATGGCGTCTTAGGGCACTTTTTGTATGAATTTAGGCCAGTCATTGCTTATCCTCTATAGATTCTACTCAGGCGATCGCTTGACGAGGGTAATTTTTCATTTATGCTCAAGTTTAATTCTATCACACCTTTATGTATGTAATGATATGCTCATAAATCATTATAACAAATTAATAAATTATATTAGATGAATAAATAACGGCCAGACTGTCGCGCGTAAAAATCAGACACCCCTAATAAAATCTTCATCACGGACAATAGAGACGATCCGTATTATTCGATCACGGATTAAGAAATAAGCACGTATTTGCAATGTTAAAATGTTGCACGTGTAGCTTTCTTATAGGCCGCTAGAGAAAAGAAACGGTCATAAAAAGTCTGTGCCGCCGAGGAGAAATTTATCTCTTTGAGGCACGAGAGCCTTTGATAAAGCCGCCTGACTCTTTCTGGGCAGCTCATCTGTATCACCCCTACGTCAGTGCATGAGCACCAACCATCCAAGCAACAACCTCTCAATACTGAATCTACGAGCGACAATTGGACCATCTTTTGATCAACAGTAATGAGTGTATTATTTTTTTCTTATGACTTCGATTCAAGTATTTTGAGTAATTAATTCGTGTTACCTTATCTTGCTACAGTATAGTCCATAGACAACTGCGGACCAGGTAAGAGTGTAAGACACGTTAAAATATTCTAATATACTACGTGTGTCAGATTTGCATATTCGTCACACAAAGTTATGTTGTACGGTGTATTTGATTGAATTCTCGAATATACGACCTCAAGAGCCCTCCAAATATCTGGGGGAAGATAATAGCGTAATTTTACTATTTTACTGATATCATTCTCCAACACTTATAAGTGTAGAAAATAATATCTAACGTCCATCTTAGGCTAGGCTATCCTACCTATTTTTTTTTTTTATGTTATTACATGTATAAAAATCTGGTTCTAAAACTGATATCTCAAACTATAGGCCTATTGTCATTCAATCACACATCTCTAAAATGTTTGAGTCTCTAGTATTAAACGCAATTCAGCCATTCATCAATAGTATTCTTATGGAGGAGCAGCATAGTATCCGTCCTAGGCATTCAACGACGACTTGCAACTAGTATTCTACAATTATATATATATATATATATATATGAATCATTTCTAAATCATTTGCAGGTAGATGTAATTTACACAGATTTTAACAAAGCGTTGGATTCGGTTAACCATAATGCACTTATAAATACCATTAAGCAATCTGGTATTGGCGAACCTCTTTTATCGTGGTTCCAGTCCCGTCTTAAGGATGGATACAATTGGATAAAGGTTTTTGAAATTAATTCTAATTTGTTTTTGGCTCCATCTGGCGTTCTTAGAGGGAACCTTTCTCCTATATTATTTTCTTTATTTATTAATATTCATTGCCATTTTCGCCATTGTCATCTCCTCTGTTTCGCAGATGATCTTAAATTTTATGCCCGTGTATGTTCTGTTGATGATTGCTTTGAACTATAAGCGATTTAAATAGCTTTTGTAAATGATTTGAGTAGTTTGGATTATCTTTCAATTTTTCCCAATGTAACGTTATGCCTTTTATAGGATTCGCTCCCCAATAGTTTTCTCTTACCATTTCAGTTGGTTAGTCATTATAAGTGTTGTTGATCACTGTGTTATGGACCTAGGATTTAAATTCAACCAGAGACTTAACCCCAGTTCTCACATTAATTATGTCTGTTATAAGAGCTTTAAAACTCTTGGGTTCATTGTGCGATTGTCCAAGAACTTTCGTTTAGGAATGTCTATTAAGGTGCCTTTTTGTACACTGGTGTGTCTAATTCTCGAATATGGTGCAATTTTATGGGGATATACAGCTAGTCACTCTTGCCAGATTAAAGGGGTCCAGCAACGGTTTTTGCGGTTCGCCAGCCTTTTATTACAGATACCTTATGAGCCTCATGACTATACCCATGTGGCTGATCCACTTAGTTTAATATCATTGGCTGAGCATAGACGTATAGTGGATATATCCTTCATAAAAAGCATCTTGAATATTAAAGTTGATTCTTCCATCCTGGTGTCTCTGCTTTACTTTAAAGTTCCTCAGAAGTCTAGATGGGTAGCTGTTCCATTTTTCATTCCACAGTTTACCACCTCCTACATGTGAAATGAACTTATTAGGCGGTTGATGTCTCATGCTAATGAGGATCCCTCCTTCCTTATGTCTGTTTATGAAAATATATAATCATTATGTTATCTGTAACTATACTGTAAATTTTATTTGTTATTCTTTGTTATTGTGTCGTTGTTACTTTGTTATTATT